>CAJVPU010002567.1:0-10400 GCA_910591775.1 Dentiscutata heterogama | reverse complement strand
GTTTTATTTTCATTAAAATATTCCATTGCAATCCTGGCTTCATGTTGTATCTGCAGACATCAAAAGATGAAGAGTCCATATAGATTGCATAAGGAATTCTTATATATTAGCTCAAACCAGTCGTAATAATTATTGAAAATGCTGAATATAATTTACTTGTTCAAGGGCAGTTTTTGTCATTCCGCATAGCAAATTTAATTTTCCGGAATTATCAACAAATACAACGTCAAAGTTTTCTGTAAATGATTTTTCAGAAAACTATATAATTTTGATTAATAAGCAACAATTCAGATGAAAAGAAATTTTAAATGATTTGAAGCAGAAAATATACTTCTTCAGATTCATCCAATTTATTCATAAATAAGGGGTTTCGGATAAAATCATGATTTGCTATAAACAATTAGTGAATAGCAAATAACAATAATATAAGTATAAATTCAATGAGCCGGGGAAACCCTATATAATAAGATTATCCACTCACCTAAGAAATCCATAGTTCCCTTAACCAACTGATAAGAGCTATATCCATTAGCTAATTTCTTTCCTCCGTTTACACCGCCGTCATGTAATAAATAACACATAAGCATCTTCCATACAAATCCGTTGAACCCACTCCACCCATCTTCATCACCGCTTATGCCTCTTTGATGAAGCCACACTTTTGCAAGCTTACATGCATCGTTAAATGCAGGACAATCTTTTGAATTTTTATATAACAAGTTTAGATGAGAAACACAATACATGTCTCTTAATATAGCGGAATTGTATTGCGGTGTTGGTGGAAGTGAGTCTACGGATTGTTGTTGTTGAGGAATTTGACTTAAATCCTGAAAATTTTGGGGGCGAATATTATTTCGGGATGGTGAGAGACGTTGAGTTGAAAATAGATCCATTGGAATACAAGGTAATATTCGGATGGTAAAATTAAGAGCAGAAAAGTCTGGATCAGAATTATCTGTATTGTATTTATAACACTTATTAAAATAATGTCAAATACTGTTAAGCAAAGTTATGTTTTTTTTTATCTTACTTTTAAGTGGTTTAAGTAGTATTATAGGACGACGCCTATCCCCAAAAAATGCGCCAAATTCTACGCTGACATTCAATGCCAAACCCTTGTCTTGTAAAGTAGCAGATAATACTGCAAGATAATATGCGCGCTTATAAAAATAACGGTAATTCATATAATCTTTTTCTTGAAATATAGACTAATTGATTGTTCCGAAAGAATAAGACACATATTATTAAATGCATGTACGGAAATAGTAGTATCTTTTTTTAAATTCGAGTAAGATACATCACCTTTGGCATAATGACCACTACATCCACATTAAACCCATTTCGGCTGCGTATAACACTCTTTAACGGATAACTACCAACCAAATAAAATGCTGACGGTTTTTTAAATCCAAATTTGTATTTTACATCATCGGAAGGTTGTGGGTCGGGAAATGGAATGGTTATATCATGCTTTTTCAATAGCATAGATTTTGCATCTATGATCTATAAAAATTCAGAATACATGCCAAGTTATTTTTAATTTTCATAATTAGAATAAAAGTAATATGACTTACCGAAAGGTCAGGTTGGTCATTAATATTTTCGAATATTTCTTTTAATTTATGTAATATATTTTCTAAACTTGTGGTTTTAGAAAAATCGATACTAACTTCTGATAAAAGTTCATCGATCTAAAAAAAAATGAAATTTTAATATTTCCCTCTGATATTGTAATAATAAAATAAAATAAATAATACATTACTTGAAGTTTAAATAGATTAGATTTGTACAAGTCTGTTGTCTCTTTTAATCCTTGAATTTCTTCATTTGTAGGTGGTTTATAAATTGAAGAAAAATTTTCTAGTTTTTCATCTCCTTTATGCGCATCCCCTTTATGCACACTTTCGTCATTTTCGTTTCCTACATTTGTCAAATTATTAGAAGTATTGAGTTGAACATCTTGCATTTGATCATCATCGCTTTCATGATCTTCCAAGTAATCATTTTGATCACTTTCATCTTCTGAATATTCCATTTTTTTTCACCTAATGCCAAGATTAGATGATTAAATTATTAATTATCGTTATCATTATTTATCGTTTTATATGAAAAAAAAAAAAATTCGTAATACACTCGTGTAACAAGCAAGCAGGTGATCGATTATATAAACCATATTGGTCAACAATTTTTAATGTTCACACATACATGCATACATACGTACGTACATACGTACATACATACATATCGCGGGAACCAATTTAACTTCTAAACCAATTTTTCCCACAACAAAAAGAAACTGTTCAAAAAATGTCTCAAGAAATTGATTATGATAATATTAACCTTGATGAAATTGATTTTGATAAAATTGATTATTCAGATACCGATTTTTTACGACCATTAATTCAAAAAACTCCTTTACCTGCTTTAACAATATTTCCTATTGAAATTTGGACACAAATAGTTTCTTACGTTAATGATATTCAAACTTTAAAAAGTTTAATTTTAACATGTTCAATATTAAGAGAAATTTTAAAAGAACCATTAATGACACAAATGGTTAAATGTGAACCATTGAATAAATTATTTGAATTAACAAAAGAATGTATGAGAAAAGAAAAAAATGATGATAAAGAAAATCAAAAAACAGATATTAAAGAAATTATTTTCAAGATGCATAAATATGTTGATAAAGTCGTATATAGTGAAAGTGGTCCATCTAAATGGACTGATGATATACTTGAATGGGATGGGTATAATGAAAAGTTAGATCTTTCTACTAACCAAGAAGCATTTAGACGTGAAGTTGGACGTAGAGGAAAAGCTAGAGCTAAAGCTTATATTGAATGGGAATTGAAGGTTGAAAATGAAAAGAAAGTTTTGAAAAGAGAGTTGGCTAAATGTTGGGCAGTCACTGGAAAGATGTTTCCATTTAGGTACAAATAATAATTATAAAACATACATAAATAAAATTTATTATTAACATAAATTTTTTTTATATAATAGTCATGCAGAAAATCGAGAATGGAAGAGAAGACGTCAAGAGAAGTCAACTTCTGACCAAGATAGCTCATTAATACCAAAGGAAAATAAAGCCTCTCGTCAACCAAAACAACATCAGCAAAGTACGAAAACTTGTGGTGTTTCCAAAAATAGTCCACAACCAAGATTCTCCAAACAAAAACATCATGAAACAGAAAATTCTCAAACTAGCGGCTCATGGAAATTTTCACATGAAGTACGTAATCAAAGTAAGCCTAAAAGACCGAATATTGGAAAAGGTGAAGAGGAATATAATAAAAAAATTCTAACGGCACATGTTACACCGACGCACTTTAATAATGGAGCATCTTTTGAAGGATTACCACACGATGTGTTGACCAATGTTATGATTAAAATGTTAAAAAGGTTCTATGGAAGCAATGAAAGGGTATTGAAGTTTCCTAGTGATTTAAGTGGATATCAGAGGAAGCAATTGCATCGTCAAGCTGAATTGCTAGGAGGATTGAAAACTATTAGTTTTGGTGAAGGTGCTGGGAGATTTTTAGTCGTTATGCGAGAAGACGTTGAGATCATGGAATAATATTTTATTGCACTCAAGTATTAGGTGTATTTTCTTATTTTAAACGATTCCAAATCGTATAGACTGTAAATTTTATATTTCTTTTTGTATTTAATGAAAATATTTAAACTGTAAAAATTTTTTATATTTATTTTTTTGTGCATACGTATCTCATTCTTTTTTGATCAATGAGACTAGCTCAAGATGTAAAAGCATTCAAAAATTGTAGGATGCTAAAATTTCTGTTCGGTTCTCTACGGGGATGAAACATAGTACAGCTGATATCTACTTTAAAGGAGTCTCAATCGTTTTAATCAATCAGTTGAAATGGATCGGGGAGTGATTTTAATTACCGTATGGTCGCGAATAATGCGCCCCTGCACGTTATTTTGAAGTAAAGGGTCAAAATTTAAGCCTAATGTACATATATCAAGTCCACTAGTGTCTGAAATTGAGTTGCAGAGCTTGCGGACCGCAAATAATTTATAAGTTTCCGCAACTAAAATCTGAAATGCATATTTTGTGAAATTTGCATATAGATATGCGCAACTAAACTCATATAATCCGCAAGTAGATTTTTTATTTAGTTGCGGGCCCACAACTAAATTATAAATTGAATTTCAGACACTGAAGTCCACTAACATACGTTTAATACAAGGTGAGTGTTATTTCGGGACGCGCATAGGCGTTATTTTGAGCCAAAAATGTGATGGTTTTTAAAGGGCACAATTTCCAAAATAACGCGCATGAGCTTTATTTCGCGACTTTACGGTAGTACAAAACGGGTCACGAAGTTACATAGTTGAATGAATCGGAAAGAAAAAAATTAATTAGAGAAAGATTATTTAACTGATCAAGTGCATTTATCACTTCGGTTAGCAAGAATGGAACCCTAGATACGGCCAGACCTCTCTAAGTGCACCCTCTATGACTCTAAATGCGCGCTCAAGTGCTGGTCTAAATACAGTATATACTTGACCTCTATAAATGCACCTTTTCTCATTATTCTCTAAATGCACATTATTAAAGTGTGATCCCAAGTCGTGCACTTAGAGAGGTCTGACTGCATCCTTTTTTTCTTCGCGAGTTACTCGACTGGGGTAAATTGTCACATAAAAATTTCGAATACTACATTATAAAATAAATAGTATTTAATCGTTTTTTATGATTACGATTTTCAAATGGAATATACGCGAGCAGCTCGTTATCATTTGGATGCTCTACAACAAAATTTCTTGTTTCCAGTTTGCTACAGAATTATATCTCGATTAAAAATATCTTCAGCGCTGCTGTACTTTATTGATTCTACTAGTACGTATGGTATAGATGGGTGCCGAAAAAAGGAAATTAAAACAATTAATAATAATCAAGTGACATTGTTACAATTTCTTTTTTGAATTTCGGCACCCATCTAGTACGGTACGTAATATTTTAAAAATTTCATCATTTTTATAAGTAATGATCTGCAACATTCGTGATGTCTTATGCCCCGCACCATATTCGAAATTCTTGGCGATTTTCGTTACACTGACTAATATGTACTAAATTTTGGTCTTGCACTTCACTATTTTAGAAATTTATGTCATGCATACAAGTTTGCCAAGCAATGAGGAGAGGACAAAATTTACATTTTAATGTCATTAAATATTACTTTTCTGATGTACTGTACTTATACGTACAATAATCCACTGATTAAGAGTCGAATATTTTGGTGTTGAGAAAAAAGTATTCACAATTTCTGGTCATAAGATTTAAGCTATATATTATAAATCATATTTCATAACGATAATAAATAATAAAATACGCCTAATTGGCGTCACATGATGAACCATGCCCGAGAATAATCAAAAAAAAATTTTTTATTGCAATTATTTTAATTAATGAATAATTAATTGGTAATTCCAAAAGATTCAAATTAAAATTTTGCCGAAGAATATAACTGTTCTGTAGGAAGAATTTAAAATTGCAAAGAATCTCGAGGCGTTGGTCATTAGGCATAACATTTATTATTGTACAATCTTCATGCAGAATTTGATTTAATTTAAAATTTTGAGTCTTGTGAGAAAAATTAAACACTGTATCTCACCTTTCACATGTAGGATTAGAACTTATAAGTAATTATTTAACCTATACGTTAGAATCTCTTCAAATAATTCGTATTATCAAGAACATAACTTTTGCAATATAAGCAATGTGCGTGTTACCATTTCTAAATTTTAATAGGATTTTCTTTATTTGTTGACTGCATATCGATATCGATATCACCAATTTCACTAACGATATGTAAATATAAAGTGAAAAAAAACAAGGTACGCACGCACGAACATGTCTATACACATTCACTCATGGAAACTCTACAAACTTTAACAAAAGATACTGTGAATGGGGAATCTTATGGGGAGCGTATAATTCTAAATGTTGGTGGGATTAAGGTAAAAAAAAAGTTGATATTATTATTCTGAAAAAAAACTTTTAAAAAATTTAACGATATTTATTAATTGTTAAGTATGAAACTTATGTTTCAACTTTATTGGCTTATCCGACTACACTACTCGGAACTATGTTTCAAGAGAGGAACAAAGCATTACTAAAACCGATCAATGGAAATGAATATTTTATTGATCGTGATGGTAATTTATTTCGTTATATATTACAATTTTATCGTAAAAACAAAATAATTTTTCCGGGATCAGGTATGCTAATAAAATATTGAATTTTATAAATTCGATTATGCATTTATTTGAAAATTTTCAGAATAAAAGTAATACAATCAATAAAATTTTAAAGGTCTAGATCCGATTATAACTCGACAAGATTTAGAAGATGAATGTGATTATTTTCAAGTTCCACGTAATTCAATTATAAATGCTCCAATAGTATCATTACATAGTATATCACCAATTCGTAGATTAGTTGCCGATAAACTTGACAGTTTTGTCAAAACTCTTGAAACAATAGTTATTAATACTGCTAGTACAATGTTGAAACACCATTTTAGAGGTTTTAAATCTACTGTAACCATTACATTTGCTCAAGAAAGTTATATAGGTGGCATGACCTCTGTAGTCATCAGACCAAAAAATGATACTCTAACTAGATCAACATGGAAATTAATGCAACATCATGGTGCAATGGGTTATTTTCTGTTGGACCAATTTGGTGAAAAAATCGGAAATTATTTGACTCATTCAATGCCTGAAGTTAGTTGGGAATTAAATCATAAGATTTATGGTGTTAGAGAAAGATTTTATGATATTACTTTGATTATTGATTATGATTTTAACAGAGAAAGAGTTCTAGCAGATTCTTGTTTAGCTATTTTATAACACAATTAATTGTAATTCAAACAGATCATATTGAATAGTGTATATTTTTTCTTGAAAAATTTGATTCATTTAATTGTAAAGATATTATATGAAATATTTGTTATTTTTCATTTTGGATTTAAATTTTTCTAAAATATTTTTTTGATGGAAATTGTCGATAAAAGATTAAACAAATGAATGTAAAAATATTAATATACTATATCTTTTATAAAACGCGTATTTTATAAGCTTTATTTGGTAATTCTTTTTTCGTGAGATTAGAACCGGACATTCGCACTTCAATTTTAGGTCAGGATATTTTTTCTTTGGAGCATGTGATATTAATATGGTTTCAAATCTTAATCCTATTTAGTGTTATATGGAGGCGATATAAATATTTTTGAAACTGGTTCTAATGACGGTAGGTTAGATTCAAAAACTAGCGATTTTATGCGTGTACTAATTGATATATTTATATTCTGAAACCTCTGAAACTGTAAGATTGCTCAATACGTCACTTATTATAAGGGTCGAATAAAGATAAAGATCGAATAAAGATCGAATAAGAGGGCGAGTCTGAAACCACTCAACAAGTTCTTAGTTTTGGACAGTATATAAAACGTAATAAACGTAATTAATAATCATTTAAAATTATCACTATCTCGACATTATGTTGACTAAAAAAAATGCTGACTTGCACAAGTTTTATATGCAAGTCATTCATCTGATCAGTTGATCCTGAATTTTTATTGGCTGATTAAAACGCCCGAATGACAGCCACAAGAATATTATGAGGCTCCTAGGTGGCGAATAGAGGCTTAATAATGTTTGTTTATTTAACACACGATGGGCATCAGATGACAATAAAAGGAAACTTGTAATTAGTCATAAATGTTTGTATAAATAAGACATCGCTATCTTGTTGATACGTATGACAAGAGAGGTAATAACGATGTCTTGTGGGAGATATGTAAGGTAAATGATGCTTTTCACGAGACATTACTGTCGCGAGGCTCGTACAAGCCATTTTGCAGCCTTGCGCACGCATAGAGTAGTGAAGAGAATACGCAGTAGCTCCTAGTAAATTAAAAGGTATTTAAAGCATGAGTTTTCGCCTTAGTTAAGTTTCCTCAGACTACATCACAAAATTGTTTTTTTATAAAATCTACATAGGTTTACTTCATAATATAATTTTATAAAAAAAATTATATAAATCTATACTGTATGTGTATAAATTTTATGTATTAGAATTAAGTAACTTTTATATGCCATAATATCTAAAAAATATTTTTATATAAACTTTATATATTAATAAATTTTATATATTATAATTATATAATTTTTATATACCGTAAAATTTAAATAAAAATTTTATATAAGTTTTATATATCGTAAAATTTAGATAAAAATTTTATATATTAATAATT
The DNA here is from genome assembly GCA_910591775.1 of Dentiscutata heterogama. Lineage (NCBI taxonomy): Eukaryota > Fungi > Glomeromycota > Glomeromycetes > Diversisporales > Gigasporaceae > Dentiscutata > Dentiscutata heterogama. Next base: position 2,109 of record CAJVPU010002567.1, on the reverse strand, counting down.
TATATATATATACAATTATATAAACTTTATATATTAAAAAACAAATAAATTTTTTCGAAATTTTGCTAAGGTAACCCCTATTGTGTTACTAATAAAAAATGTTCCTCTCGTAATTTTACCCTAATCCCAACCCTAATTCTAACTCTAATTATAACTTTTTATTTTTATCCTACAAATTTATTTATTTGACTACTAAACATATCATTACATTTGCTAAATTTTAGATAACTATTAAATAAATATTATTTATATTTATATTTATGTATAAATTATAACTATGTAAGTCTACATTGGGTTTATAGACCTATGTATAATTTTTAAATAAAACATATATAAAATATTTGCATAACTCTACATAAAAACAACTTCGTGATGTAGTATTAGTTTATTAGTATAGTTATATTCTTTTATATATTGCATTTTATTATTGTTGTCTTGCATTTCTTATTGTACATAATAAATTCCCCCCCCCCCCCCGAATAATTAAAGTTGATATACTGTTAAGTGATAACCCCAACAAATTTAAGAGTTTCGTGACATCATATCACGTGTACAAGTATTATAAATCCAGAACCAAGTTAACCATCGGAGCTAAATTGGATTAACCTCCGCAATCGCTCTCCCAACCGATGGTAACACTGTGAAATCTCACCAATCTGATTATACCAGGTTAAATTTGCCAGAAGTAACGCCGGAGAAAAATTTCTTTAAAATTTCGTTAGCTGTTTATTATTACTTATTATTTGAAAGTGACAAATTTGCATAATAAACAGTTAACAAAACTTTAAAGAAATTTTGTTCTCCAACGTTACTTGCTTCTGTCAAATTTCTTATAACTAATTGTATTTTCATATAGGACGTTTACCAAATCAGCCAATGGATTTTAACACTCTAATCAAGTTTTTTCATTTTTGTATTACGTACATGAATACATGAATATCATCTTTAGCTATCGCTATTGCCCATACCTTGCTTGTGCTGTTGTTTGTCCTATGCAATGCGTACTTTGATCATGCTGTTGAGGTTGATAGAGATTATTCTAATATCCTACGTTATCCTTGGCAAGTGTTCCGACTTAAGTTGCTTCTGGATTTTAAAATATTGATATCGAATGTTTTACCGGGCTGATGAATTAATGCCACGGCTGATGCTGAAATTGGCTGATGCTGAAATTTGGACCTATTTTGATATAAGTTTTAAAAAATTTTTAGGGTGTTTTCCGCATTTTTTTTTTTTAGGGTTGAGTTAGATTTAGGGTTAGTATTGATAATTAAAGAGTATATATGAATTTTAGTAGGGCTTATATTTTTAAATCGTGACCTCATATTTCAGCATCAGCCGTGACAATTAAAGGTCAAAATCAAAATCGTGAATCAATTCTAAATTCTATTTTATATTTTAACATGTTAACATCGGTCTATTCGCTTGCGTGCAAACTTATTAACTTGTATAATAAAGTCTAATTACCGGTATGAATAATTTGTTTGATAATTATAAATTTAAAACTAGCGCTATAAAATTGTAAAATATTTTAGCATTTAAACTCAATTAAGTGAGTTCATCATCATCGCAATGAATAAAGGAATGGTCGAGACTACGCAATGATGATGAATTTATGAAATACCCTAAAACTTGACTACTAATGTGTAAATATTAATGATACGGACCGATAAAAAAATAATTGGCCGGGGCGATCCTAAAAAAAACTCGGGCCGGTTGACCATGCCGACCTTTTTGCTAGTACAATTTTTCTAATCAGAATTAGTTCTCGTATCTAGATCAAGCGTGTAAAAGGCCACCAGGTAGTTCTTTGCCAAATTTTAATGATATTAAACTATTTAATTTTTTCTTTTACCTTGGAGAAATGATCTCTTTAACAGATTTGCAGGCAAATTTTTGATCACAAAGTTTTTTAAATTCCGAAGAACTAAATCGTGATGGTACTAGATCTCGACACTTCAGCGCTTAAAATTCCGAAAGAACAACATTATGACAATTCATTACTGCTATTTTCATAATTTCTGGAACACCTACTTTGTTACCCGAAATCTTTTTGGCCGCCTGTTAAATTATCTAACTTTCCGGAAATTGCATCGCTGCCTCTGGACT
>CAJVPU010002566.1:0-10401 GCA_910591775.1 Dentiscutata heterogama | reverse complement strand
AGATTGTGAGTCTGTAAATATTTCGATATAAGAGTTTCGGGGAAGTGTAGAAATAGCAGATAGTATTGCTAGTAGTTTGGCTTTGTAGGAAGAAGGCCAGTTGGAGATCTGTGCAGAGAAATTGTGAATAATGTGGATGTTATGAATGTGAACGCAGCCAATACTTATTGAGCATTGATTGGTGCCAAGTTGTTTAACTGAACCATCAGTATAGAAGGTAAATTGAGTTTGAGATAAGTTGGCAGAAGCGAACTGGGCAAGTTGTAGAAAGGCATTATTGTTCTGGAAAATAGATAAGTTAATAGAATTAGTAATATTAATGATAGATGGGGGTGGTATGTTGAAAGGACATTTAATATTGGCAGAGCAGATAAGATAAATGTAATTAGCGTTAAGGTTGAGTTGTTTGTTGGCTTTTTTCCTTCCCAAAAATTGGGTAAAAAGAACAGCTGATACTTCTAAGGTATAGCAGCTTGATATGCGATTGGAGTTAAGACTACAATTTTGGCAAGGAGTGCAAGAGATAGAAGGTAATGGATAGTGATATAGAGTTGAAGTATCAATATTGTGTTGCCAGTGTGTTATTGATATAGTGTTGGTTTAAGAAAAGGTTTTGCGAACTTAACCAATAATAATATCTTCATTAAGGTATGTAAGGATCCAAGGTTTGTGAGTTTTGGAAAGTAAGTTGGTTTGGAAAGCAAATAGGTTAATGCTAGTAGGATGAAAGTTGGCTGAAATAGTCTGATATAGTTTGTTGTTAAGGATGGTGTCTTCTAAATAGGTAAACCAAAGTAGTTTTTTCCCTTTGGGAATGTGTAACAGTTTGGGAGATAAATGTGACCAGTCTAAAAGAATATTGTTGTCAGATGAACAGAGTTGTTCAAGATAGAGGATGTTTTTGTATCAGAGTTGTTGTTTGAAGGTGTTGTATTTAGAGTGGTTGAAGAGAATATTTTCAAGTCGAGTGTTGTTATCATTTATAATTTTGGGCCATGAAGTATCAAGGTGAAAGTGTATAGAAATATGTAAATAATTGAAGAGTTGTATAATCTTAAAAGTTGTAGAATATTTGTTTGAACTATCAATACTAGGATGAGGGTGTTGAAGAATATTAGTAGTAGACCAAAGATCATTTTGAAGCAGTTGGAGTCAGATGTGGGTTATTGTACCAAGAGTAGAGGTGTTATTAATACGAGTAAGAAAATTGCTAATGTGGTGTTGAAGTTGTATATTCTAGATATTGTGAATATTATAGAGGTTGTTGTTGAGAAGAGTACTGTTAGGAGTAGAGCGAGAAAGGTGTGCTTTGTGTTTAGCAATAGTAAGGTATTTGCCAAGAATTGTATTGCTTATAGAAAGGGAAATAAAGATATTATAGATTCGTTATTCAATAGTAGGGATAATAATAGTGTTAATGATATATGTAATTTGTTTGTCAATAATGTTTTTAGTACTAGCAATATTGGCTAAGTTAATAGCTTCATTTTGGATAAGTTTAATTTAGGAGATTTGTTTGTTGTTAAGAGTAAACTAACATCCTAAGAATTTAAAAGGCTGGGAGAATAGAATAGATTGAAGGTTGGAGTTAAGAAATAAGAAGTTTGATGAGGTTTGGTTTGTAATAAATATTGATTTTGTAGAGTTAACTTGAATATCTGCCATGGTGTGGAAAAAGGAGGTGATATTAACAATTTCATTGAGTTGTTCTTTGGATTGGGCAATCCATAATGTATCATCCATATATGCCAGAACAGATATAGAGGTATTGAGGTAATTAGTAAAGGGGTGTATGAGACTAGTTTGCCAAGAAGTGGAGAGAGTGTATCCAGAAAAGTGTGAGGAAGTATATGCTATAAGAGGATCATAGTAGATTCTTCAGAAAAGAGGAGTGATTGTTTTACCTTGGTCAATACTATTTCTAACAGAGTAGAAATTGTTAAGGCCAAGATTGTAATAACTTGATTAGTATGGTCGAATAAGAGGTTGGTAAAAATAATGATAAGCTGTTGAGATATTTGTATATGATGAAGAGATTTTTGAAATAGTTTGAAGTTGAACGAGTTATACGCCTTACTTATATTTTGAAAAAGTAGCTAGAGTTGGTTGGAGTTGGCATTTTCTATTATGTTGTTGAGAATGTGAATAGGGATGGAGGTAGAGTTGCCAGGAAGTACAACAAAGTTAAAGGGAAACAGAATATTATATTGAAACAAAATAGTATTGAGATAATTAGTAAGAAGTTTTGTATATAACTTTTTAATATGTTCAATTAAGCTAATAGGTCTGGTGTTTGATAGGTTGCTATCAAAAATAGGCTTTTTGGAAATAGGAAAGATATGGCCTTCTTTTCATTGTTTGGGAATAGTTTGAGAGATAAGACATCAGTTAAAAAGAGATGTAATAGCAGTGAGAAAGTCAGAGCCTGCATGTTTGAACATTTTGTAGCTAATTCCAGATAGACTACAGGCTTTGTTGTTGGGAAGTTGGTTAATTGTAGAGATAACCTCATCTTTAGTGAGGTCAAAAAGGATGTTGGAGTAACATGTTGGGTTGATATGAGGCTTGGGGTTATATTCGACTTGCCATTGGGAGTTAAATATATTGGTATTGATGTGGCAAGAAGCAGTCCAGTTATCAAAATGTTGTTGGATGTGAGATTTAATAGTAGGAGAGTTAGTGACAGTGTCATTATCTAATTGAATATTGTTAAATTTAACAGGGTCTTTGTGTTGATTGAGAATATATTAATTATTGAGGTTGGATGGGTCTGAAGTTTGAAGCATCTTTTGTTAATAGCATCAGAGATTTGTTGCTTAATTTCTTTGATATTCTCAATATTTCAGGCATGAAAAAGATTTCTCTATTTAGAGTTAGTCTCGGTAATCCAGGGAGTAAGAAGTTGGTGTATGGAAGGTAGTGAAAAAATATGTAAGCTTGCAGATTGATTAAGTGATGTGATAAAGGAGTTAAGGTGAAAAGGAATAGATAAAGAGTGTTTTAGAGCATGCTTATATATCGAATAATGTTGCCAAGTTTTTTGAAATTAGAGTGTAAATGAGTGGCTTTTGAAGAGAAAGTGTGCTGAAAGTTGTGAGCAGTAAATTTTTTTATTTGGAATGTGTTGTAAACAGCTATAATGATACTGGTGTGAATTTTGTTCCAAGTTGTTTCAAGAGATTCCAGAGTTTGTATTAAAAAGGGAGTATGGTTAAAGTGGAGATTAATGTGGACTTGGTTAGAGAATTCTTCCTATTTAGTATTGTTCATAACTTTGTAATTGAAACTCTTCTACAAGTCTGAGTTTTGTATCTATGTTGGCTATATAGTGCATAGAGAAAGGACCAGCAAAAGATCAAGATTTTGTAGTCACTAAGTGAGCTGCTATGTAAGTTATCTATGTTGAAAGAAGTTAGGTAGGTTATAATAGTATGATAGGCCTAGATAAAGTCTATTTCACTACTATATCTAGAGCTGTGCCAGGTAGGAGAGGATAAAACAGTATGTAAAATGAGATTATATATATTATTGTAGGTAAGGAATTGGAGGGGATTATGTTTGATAGAAGAGGAATGGATATTGTTAGTTGAGGCATTAAAGTTTCCAAGTATAATAGGAAGCAGATTAAGAGTGCTAGCATCTTGTAGCCATTAGATAATAGTGTTTTGAGTTTGAAGTCTAATAGAGGTATTGTTACTGGGAAGATATATAGAGATAATACAGAATTTAAAGTCATGTTTAAAAAGCAGGTTAATTATAATGGCATAACTAGAAATTAAAGAAGTTTTGTGTATGTAAGGAGTTAAGAAATTGCATATCATAATAGCAGTTCCAGCTTTGGAGCTGTCAGTATAGGACCAAAAGTAACAAAAGAAGCTTTTATATAATCTACTCTAAGCTATATTTTATTTAAAAAAAAAAACAAAATACAGTATAATCTGTCAAAACAGTTACTGTCAAAACCAATAACCTGTCAAAACTGATAAAAAATTGATCCACTATCTCTTGATTAAATATAGTAATTTTACCCTTCAAATCTGATAACTTGTCAAAACTGATACAAATTTGGTTTACTATGCATATTGGTTTTAACAGATTATACTGTAATAATATTAATAATTTTCTGCTAAATTACATATATTGTTTATATATATTTTATTTCAATTTGTTATATTTATATTTATAAATTAAAAGAATGGAAACCTATAAAGCACAGAACAATTGACAAAGTGCAAGATAAAAAGTTTTATTTAAAGAAAATTTCCAAATATATATATATAGTAAATAAACAAAGATCTATCTAATCACTATAGTAATTACTTAATAATAACTGGCACATGTTTAAGATGTGCTATAAAAAGAAAATATTATATAAATAAGAAAGAGTTAGTGGAAATGAGACAAATTTATTATATAAATTTGTTTTATTTCTACTAATTCTTTATATTATAGTTTAACTAATAAGACAAATAAATAATAAACATAAAGGTTACTATTGTAAATTTAAAATTAAGTTTTATAGCAACGCATACTCGAATTATGAAATAAAAAGTCAATTTATTTATTGAATTTTATAAATACAATCCAATTAAAAGATTATTCATTAAAATATAAGAATATTCAAAAAAATATATAAGATTTGTTAAAAATTTAAAAAAACAGAATTCTGGTTCTTTAAATAATTTATTTACAAAAAATTATTCAATAGATTTACAATATTATAAACTTTAAACTTTCAATATCAACTAATATAAAACTAATACAGAATAAAAAATTGTATTAGCTAACAAGCAAATTTCACATTTAAAATAATAACCATAGCTTTGTTAAAAATTAAAACAAGCAAATATATTAATTTTTTTATTTATTTTATATAATATGATATCTAATAAATTTGAAATTATGTAGCATCATCTTTTAAAAAAATTTTTTTTTAACTAAAAATTAAACTAATTAATTAGAAATAATATTTTTAGTTTTAGCAAAATTTTATTTCAGACTTCAATATTTAAAAAAAGATTTAACCAAATAAAAAAAATATTTAAAAACTGCTTAAAATATATATTTTTTTTACTATCTCTACGCTTCGCTTCGGATAAAGTTCCAATCCGGATAGCGTTTATCTGAATAATTATCAGATATCCGGATAAAGTTCGGTTTAGATACTCGGATAACGGATAGCGGATATCTGTTTACTATTGATATCCCAATAATTATCCGAATATCAATCGGATTATTCGAATATCAGGTCTGTTTATCCGATCGAATTATCCGGATAATTCAGATACGGATAAACGATGACGGATTTATCCGGATTGGACCTCTAGCTTCGGACAAATTAACATCAAATGTATTTATTTACACAAAATTTATTTTTTAAAAAAATGTTTTTATAACCAATTATATACATGTGATCTTTTATAAGACATTAAATTAAAATTATTTAGTAACGAGTAACAGAATTATTATCATGCGTCAAAACAATAATATTGAAAAATCTTGCTCATATATTCCGCTCCATATCCAGTTAAATCTAATTTTCTACCATGTACTCTATTAGGTCTGATCTTTCTTCCTTGAATTTCACGAGAATAATACCTTCTTCTACCATAATTTACGTCAATTTTCCATTCATCAATATTATAAAGTTTTTTAATTAATGATTCACTCATCTCAATTGTGTGCATAGAATTATTACTCTTTTTTATAGCAGCAAAAAAGCTGTTAATGTTTGAAGGGTTTAAACATGGGATCGAAGTGAGATCAATGTATTGTAAATTTGGTAATGCAGTTAGAAGATCTTTAATGAGATCAATGTTGGTGATTTGTGCATTTGAAATTCCAAGATTTTGTAATGATGGGCAGTTCTTTTTAATTGTTGTTAAAATCAAGGGCGTTATATTAGAAGATCTAATATCTAATGTCTGGAAGTTCTTTGCACTTGGTGAATGAAGTATGGTTACTAAATCATATTCTTTAATAGCAGTTATGTCACCGTAAAGATTAAGAGTTTCTAGTCGAGAACATTTAGAGACAAAAGATGAAATAGCATCTGATGAAATATTTTTACATTTAGCTAATAGCAAATGTGATAATTTAATTGGAGCGTTTGTTTTAGTTAAGAAGTCTAAAGTTAAGTCACTTATAGAACAACCACCCAAATCAAGGTGTGTAAGATTTGGAGCATGAGCAAGAATGGGTATAATAGCTGAATATTCGGAAATTGTTGGACATTCATGAAATGAAAGTCTTTGCAGATGAGATAATAAAAGTTCATTAGGCATGTTAAAAATAATTGTTGGCTTGTCATTATCATCAATGTAATATTGTTCAATTCTAATGCGACCAATTAAGCGAGAAAAATCTTCTAGAGTGGTACCAAATTGTTTACTAGCACATCCACAAAAGTCGACAGTTTTAATGCTTTTACATTCTAAAAATAGAACTTTCAAAACGTCAAGGGTAATTATAGATTCCAAAGATTCTGATATGGAAAAGGTTTCCAATTTTGGAAAAGATCTTATAATGTAAATTAAGAGTTCTGAAGTGACGACCTTTTGAGTTTCAAAAGTAATTTTTTGCGGACCGTAAGTAAAGAAACTGGAGAGATCTAAATGGCGTACCATTTGAGAACAACGAATTTTAATGTCATTTGTGACATTAACAAAAAGTGTAAACGCGCGAGGAAAAGTAAATGAGATAGTGTGATATAAGATTGGAGTAGTATGAAGATTAAAAGTGTGATTAACTAAAGCACAAGCTGCAAGAGTTTTCTTGTCATCCCTTAATGAACTAAGAATAATACGAATTATTTCAGGAGGAATATAAGGAATTGATTCAATCGTTTTTTTCATCGGAACAACATGTGAACCGATGTGAGGATAAACAAATAATTGAGGCAAATTAAGACCTGCCATTTTTGATGTTTAAAAAAGATAATTTGAAGATAATTAAGAAACTAGATATTTTAAGGAATTATTGTTATTATCGAATTTAATAAATAAATAGTTTTTTGTTGAAAGTTGTGTTGAAGTGAAAATGGACAAGCGGAATTTTTGAATTCTTAAATAATTTATCGAAATAATTATGGACTGAAATTATTCTTCAGAAATTTACCTTTTGTAGCTAGATTTGTGTTACAAATTTTAAAGTATTTTACACATTTGACGTTATGTTGCTTATTTTTCTTATTAATTATTAGATAGTTTTTGATTCAATGTGCTATTTACCAAGTTATATGTATTCTTGCGCCACTTGTAATGGCATCAATACCAAATTATCATTCTCATTTTAATAAATGTTTTAAGCATTGATAATGAATGCATATAAGCCGGCAGCGCAATTTCTCAAATTATTTATTTCAATAAAGTTTGAATAATCAACCACAATAAAGTGAAATTTCAATCTTTCTAGAAAAAATACGCCAAAAATAATATGTACTTAATAGCAACTATTTCAATGCATAACGTAGGTACGTACATACGTACATACCGGGTCTCAATGGGTTAAACCTGCTGACTTTTTACAATTGATGCAGTAAGTAGATCACAGATTAACTCCGACTCCAATTTTGTGGAGATTACTTGATTGAAACTTTTAAATTTCTGCATCATACGTTACCGTTACATATTGTTGTGCCAAAAATTTTTATACGGAGATTTTGCATCACATTTCTATTATTGGTATTATTTTTTATTACAACATTCTGCTGATCATACATCGTTTATCAATTATTACATTTTTAAGTAATCATTACTTAATTTCGTCCCAATATTATCTTCCCATTACACAATTTGTAAATATTATTTTAAGTAAATATATATAAAGGATCGTTACCTGTAGGAAAAGGGTATGATTATCGCTCAAATAATAAAATAATATAATAAATTGTTCTCCCAGAATACATTAATGATTGTGGCTAGTGCTCGACGCAATCGAGCAAAAGCTTGATAGTCAAAATACTTGATTAATCGATGATTTGACATCTGAACCAAACATTTTGACCATCAATTTTTTCTTGCACTAATAGTGGCCCAATAGTAAATTGGCATCAAAATTTAAGTTTCTCCTAGCCATAACAACGTTAATGCTCTAGCCAAAAAAACTAGCTTTTTTTTTTGTTTTGTTTACATTGTCTATACATATGTGCATGCATATGTAGAACTTTATGAAACATAGAAAATTAATAAAGGTAGCATATAATGTAGATCAAACATATAGAATGCTAATATTATTTACAGAAGTGTATTTCTTGCGCGTTATCAGTGTCGCCCTTTCTCACGTATTTTTTAACATTGTTATACTTCTAACTCAAATCTGCGAATAATCAAGCCTTAGTCTTCGAAACTGAGAACTATATAACAATTTATTTTTTTGCATAAAAAATTTCGATCTTTATTTATAAATATATATCTTATTATAAAAAATGACAGGAAGAACCCAATACTCACATGATTACCCGATTTAGTGCGTGTTTACTTGTTTTTATTATCATCTTTATCTTCCATATCCGTATAGTTAATTATCTTATGAAAAATAGCATTTAAGGGGTAGCTTGCCTCCAAAAAGGGGTAAAAAAATGGCAAATCTTCTAATAAACAAAATACGTAGTACAGGAATCTTGCTTGTTTGCATATAAAAATATTTTTTTTATATACAGTCGTCCTCCCATACAATCACACAGTCGGGCGCATTGTAAATTTTTTAAAAATGTCCTTTTAAAGGGGTTGTGCTTATATGGAGGTTTTTTTTTCTTATAAATTAAAGTGTAGGTTGTCTAAATAAAAATGGGATTACGTTGATGTGATTGTTTGGGAGGTGACTATATGGAGAGTCGACTGTATAAACCTTTTTTGACTCATAAAAGTATTTTTCTAAGATGGATTACGAGATATGGGTATTTTTTTGATTTTTTACTATAGGGGGTTTTTTTTAGAACGGTATTCCACAAATAATAAAACTGCGCCGATTTTTACTATGAAATTTATACCCTTGGACTACCTTGGGTAGTTTCAAGAACAAGGAACCCAGTGATATTTACGTGATCATCACATCACATGATTAAGTATTCGGTCTAAGTTAGGGTTAGGTGATAGGCTAATTTTTTAGTGTTAGTTAACAAATGACATCATTGCAAGATTTCACATGTGATGTGATGATCACTGGGTTCCATATCCCCTTTTTGTTTAAAAAAGCGAATTTGCTACTGATGTTAGCAGGAAGAAAACCAATGAAATTAGTTCCCAGACCACTTATTAAATTAATTCAATGCGTTACCCACCTTGTTCTTATAGCCGAAAAACCGGTTTTTTTTTATCTAGTTTGCCTACATTGTCTATGCGTATGCATATGGCTTTACATATGTACGTACGTTCTCAGTAGAACTCCAGGAACATGGAAAATCAATAAAGATATGCATATAATGTAATATAGGATCAACTTCTTTAAATGCATGCATTATGTACTGAAGTGTCTAGAACGATGTGAAACCGGAAACGTGACCTGAAGCAGGCACGTGCCCCGTGACCTCGGATATTTCCAAATTCGGGTAGAAATTACAGAACGGCCATGGCAGAAACGGTAGAAATTACAGAATGGCAGAAACGGCGATTTTGGGACTTTGACAATAAGGCCGTTTCTGTCAATAAGGGTATTTTTTGTAGTTATAGACAGTTTTTGTAGATAGAATCATCATTATAAATAAATGCCTCTGGCCCTTGGGAAAGAATAACAAGTTCCCACCTTTGCTTTTATAAAATCATAAAACTAATAGTAATACATATAAGTCTATCCCTAATAACACATAAACCTTATAACACTAACTAAGAGTAGTTACAAGTACTATTCTAACCGGAAACTCTGCTTGACCACTCGCCAAATCTAACACGCCTCTTTCGACGCAATTCAACCAAACCTTTGGTTACATGAAGCTAACCAAACTCAAGCGACAGACTCGCCGATTTTGGGTTTGACAACGGTTAGAATACATTTTCGATTTACTTTCATGTATAGCCTGTTAAAATTGATACGATGAAAAATTGATCTGTCATGTTTGTTTCTAATATAGTAATTTTAACCTCTTAAACCTGATAACCTTTTAAAGTTATGCCATGCATGCCGGTTTTGACAGTGTGAAACTGGAAACGTGACCTGAGCGGGCACGTGCCCCGTGACCTCGGTTATTTCCAAATCCGGAGAAATTCCAGAATGGCCCTAGAAACTGCGATTCGGGAATATGGCAATTATGACATTTCTGGCAACAAGGGCTATTTAAGTGATATAGGCGGTTCCTGAAGTGAAAATAATTATTATAATAAAGGCCTTCTGGTCCCTCGGGAATTACCACTCACCAAATCTAATACGCCTCTTTCATACCTGTATTCTGTTGGTCGGTTATTCGAA
>CAJVPU010002565.1:0-10409 GCA_910591775.1 Dentiscutata heterogama | reverse complement strand
TTTTTAGCTTATAAGTAGTCTTAAAATTTTGTCTTATAATATAAATACAAATACTACAAAAATATAATCCTTATTTTTAAATATTATCATATTAAATTTTATTTAAATATTTTAAATAATTAAAAAAGTAGATCAGAGGCATATTTATAGTAATTATGCAGCCAAATTTGCCTGCAAATCTTTACTAATTAAGGGATAAATATACCCTATATAGTATTAGGCCATACAAAATTAATTAATTGGTTTTCATAACTTGGCCAAGTCAAAATTTGAAAAAAAAATTTATATGTTTTAATAACCGAGTGAGTTTTAAAAAAAAATTTATATAAATTTTATAAAATTTTATATATGAAATTTTTTTTATTAAAATATTATAGCAAAAAAATATTGTAGTTAGTACTATATATATATAATATGCTACACATTTTAATATCTTATCTTTTACTGATAAACTATTTAAAACAATGCTAAATAATAGTACAAAAACTTCACAAATAGACTATATAACTTTTTATCTAATTTAAAACATATAACTTATACTGTATTAGCAAAATCCAAACCTGGTATTTAAAAATTATATTATTTTTATTATATTATTAGTCAAGTAATATAGCGACAGTATTAATAAACTTACAATGTTTCCAATAATTATTTCATTATACTTTTTAACTTTTTAGGATTTTCTATCTATTGGCCAAATAGAAATCACAAGTTTTCAATAGTGGTTTCTCTACTCTAATACTTAGCTCTTGAATATACTCTTCACAAATTTGCAATAACATTTCATTGTAATCCATACAAATTTTTTTTTTGTTTTTCTTCAAAAACATTGCAAAGAGTTTTTGGTAGATCAGAGATAGGTGATGACTCGATATCTAATATACCAGAGCAAAGTGGGTAATTATATGGCAGTTGATTCAAATCAACATTCTTTAAGTCATTCTTTAGTCTTTTCCATAGAAGTTTCTTGTCCTCCAACTCTGTATATGCTACGGCTAAAACTTTTGTTAGTAAAATAGACAAAAAATATAGCATCATAAAAAAAATAAACTTACATGAACTACATTCCTCTTTAACATATTTAAATTTTCTTCTGCATGATCGATCCAAAATTCTGTATTCACATTTTGCAGCATTTATGTAGCATTAGCTTAATTTTATAAACCAAACCGATATGAAAAATCTGTTAATTATACATACTAAAGCATTCAACTCTAAAAGTGAGGCCATATCTTCAACGGTAGTCATTACCTAAGCCAAATTTAAAAAATGTGTTGTCCGAATTCATATAAATTGATGATATTAAAACACCCGCACGGGTTCAGATATTGATAGATTTATTCATCATATTATAGATAGTAATCTGATCGCAATTGTTGATAGCACACAGTAACAGCATCCAACTACTATCTTCACCAGACTATCTATTACCAATATGCTTCCACATATGCAACCAGTGGACACAAATCATCATGATTACAATAGCTAAATAAATATTAATATGTCCTTACCCGTTGTTCTAAAACTTCGCCTTCTCAAAACTTTGGTGTAGGGTTCTTACTCGGGTCAAAAATAACGACCCAGGTCAAACTCTGGGGATCCGTATTATTTCACCGACAATCACTTCAAAGACACCACATTTCATCGACACTCATTTCACCGACAAAACTTACCGACAAGTTAATTTCGTAGACAGTATATTTCATCTACAGCTTATTTTGCAGTTTTTTTATAGACCGCACTCTAAATCTAAACCTACCCTAACGACGATGATTAGAATTACTTCGTCTGTGAAATGAGCTGTTAGTGAAATATACTGTCTACGAAATGAACTTGTCGATAAATTAATCGTCTGTAAAATAAGTTTGTCGATAAAATGTGTTCGGTGAAATATAGTGTCTTCGAAGTGATTGTCTGTGAGTTGATCGGATTCCTTTGGGGTCATTTGAAGTCATTTAAGAAATAAGTAAATATTGTAACTTGGTCATTACTAACTCTGGTTTATGCAATATAACAAGTTCTCGATAGCTATTTTCCCTAAAGGAAATAATGCCGATAAATTAGTAGGCATTAGCTATAATGCCAACCGATTTAGCCGGTATTATGTTCTTTCAGAAGAATTGCCTTCGGAAAATCGTACAGTAACTGGCTTATGCTAATTAACAAATTGCTTAAATCCAATTGTTAGTATATACTGTAAATAAAAAGTATATATATATTAATATTAAATATATATACAGTATATATATATGTATATATATATATATATATATATTATAATAAGAATTAAGTATTATAATAAAGCATTGCAATTCATGATTTAGTAGCAGATTTTTACAATTATCAAAGGAAATAAGGAAATTAAAATACCGTATTTTCGCCCATCTGTGCATTATTGAGTATATATGACGTGAATTAAAGGCTGATCGCCATAGGAAGACATTTTGGCTAGTTTATATTGATCCTAACATGCGTGTTATTTCGAAAAGCGCATAGGCGTCATTTCGAAGCCATTGCAATCTTATAAGATTTTCGAAGTAACGCCCATGGGCGTTAACATGCGAAAATACGGTATATAGTATAAAAATTGATCGAATCTGATTACTAGATTATCTCTTAACGTTAAGAATTGGAAAAACAGTAAATAAAATAGTCAGATACTATGTTGCTTATCGTGGATATTTTCAAAGCAAGCCGAAAAAATAGTTAAATTTATTCGCCAAAAAAAACCAGTAAAAGCTAAAAGCCTTTTAGGCGCTTTCATCAAATCAGTGCAAACAAGCTAAGGTACTAGTCAGCTTGATATTTTAGAAAAACCTGTGCAGACAAAACAAAAACCTTCGTAATAAGCCAAGATCATATTCTAAATAGGAAATACCAATATGGCGTAATAAATTAAATGTTCCGGTTTCACCTTAACAAACAACCTGTTCCCGACATAATGCTGATTTTTATTGGCGCGTTTAAAGACAAAAAAAATAAAGTTTAAAAGCAATAATTCGTCTTGATATTGTGAACGCACTCTGGAATGCCAATTTCGGTATGGCGCAAGGATGGCAAGCTAACCTAGCCTAACGATAGCTAACCGAAATAACGCCTAGGGGTGTAATTTCGAATTTTGGCCTAGATTAAGCTTAATTCACGTCATTATTCAAAATAGCGCCCATAGGCGTTATTTCGCGCTTATATGTAATCTATCGATATATCTGCAAGTTGAATTAGGGTAAAATTTAATGAGTGCTATGCAGGTCATTTGAACGTAAAGTTATTGTCTTATATCCCCATTAAGTTATATCAGTATCCCCATTTTTTAGCAGAATATAATTTTATAAGGTTTATAATTTTATCTCTACCATATCCCCAAAATGCTCTGGAAAAATGGGGTGATACAACTCAGGTATGACTGTACAATACACTGTTACGTAGCAATGCAACCATTAATTAATGGATCATTGTATACTTGATGAAAAATAATTTATTTTAGCAGATAGATACATTGACATTATAACGAATGATTAGTAATTACGCATGAATTACGAAAACTTTCTTTGCTAGACTAGTAAGTAAAGCAATGTAGCCATTAGAATTGTCTTAATTTGCTTATCTATAAGTGCCCAGAGTCACAACTGTTAGTGCATAACCCCATTGATATAGACTTACAACGATAATTCATCCCATTGATATAGACTTACAACGATAATTCATTAATTGTTTTTTTTTAAAAAAAATCTTTAATAATTAATATTGACCACATTCTGTTATGACTACAGGCAGTTTCGGTCGATTCCCAGGTCCAGTCGAAACATTTTCTATTTTCCTCAGTGTTAGCAAACCATCAATGAGCTTCCCAAAAACGACATGTTTTCCATCCAAAAAATCACACTTAGCGCATGTTATGAAAAACTTAGAAGATATAATAGTTTTTTTTTTTTTTTTTTTTGGCAAAAGATTGTTAATACAAAATAATAGTAATAATAAAATAATAATAATAATAATAATATATAAAAATAGCAAATTATATACCTGACATCCATTGGTATTAGGTCCGCTATTTGCCTAAGAAAGCAATTTAAGTGAATGTAATATATAATTGAATTTGCCTATTAAAATAATTTAACTAACCATTGAGAGAAGACCAGGCCCATTGTGCTTAAGTTCAAAATTTTCATCAGAAAATTTCTCTCCATAGATACTAAATGAACCAGTCCCATCAGCCTATTATTTAATTTGTAAGATCTTGTTAATAGAACTCTGCCAATTTTCCGTTAAAAGCATTTGTCTTTTTTACCTTCACAAAATCGCCACCTTGGACCATAAAATCTTTAATTACTCTATATAATCACGAATATTTTTTTTAATTAATATATAAATTGTTCGTTATAAAGATCTATCATCGACGCCTACCTATGGAAAGTTGCAGATTTATAACCTTGCGGTACACCATTTTTTCTGTATTGACCGTTAGATCAGTATAAATTTTAAAACTCTAATTCATAAATAAAGAAGGTCAACTTACTTGTATTCTCCCGTGCACAACTGTCTAAATGAAATAGTGAAAAATAGTGAAAAATAACGAAAAGTATATATTTAATTTATACAAAGCATGAACCAAAAAAACGAAAATAATACCTAAAATTTTCAGCGGTTTTAGGAACTACATCAGCAAATAATTCCATTTTCATTCTACCGGCCGGCTGGCCCCCAATGGATATATCAAAAAATACTATAGGATTTTCTTTTTCTAACATTGTTTACAACTAAGTTCGAAATTACTCTCGTAATTTAATTTGTTATTTTATTGGTTAAAAAAAGTCATTCTCATATCACGTGACATGACCAATTTCGCGTGATCGTAATAAATACGACATTCATCTGATTGACGTAAACTGTAAAAGCAAATTCTACAGTAGCTCTCCAAGAACTTCACATTTTTTAAATACCAAAAACGGACATAAAAAAAAAATTGAACGTTACGTGTAATATTTAAATTTAAAGAGCTTTGAGTACACTGTTTAATATAACAATAGGCTTGTACTAATACTTATTGTATACTTGAATAATATTATAGAATCATATTACTGGATTAGTAAATATGACTTTGGGTTAAGTAGTAGATCAACGTATAAGTGTTATCGTTTCATTAATTATATAGGCTAAGGTCATATCGCGTCTAATAAAGATAGTGATAAAAAAATAGATTAGAATAATTTTTAATTACTTCAAAAATGTAACTTAATAAATAAAGACTAAAAGATACCTTCATTAATAATTTTTTCACATATTGAATTTTTGATCAATTTACGCGTTATCCATTCATTTTTAAAATGTAACAAATTCTTTTTGTGTGTCATTTGTTAGTTCGTAAGCTTTTTTTTATGTAAAGGATACAAACATTACGTTTTTGATACACTTCGACCAAAAAGGTTACCTACTTTTTTTATGTATCTGCATAAACTTTATGGAGATCACGTCAAAATCGTAATTTTGAAATTTTTGTCCGCACGCGTGTTCAAATTTGTTAATTTAGTGCAACAAAATATCAAATAGGCTCACGCGTTGTATATTAAGATAATCATCATATATGCTTCAGATCTATAATGCTACGCATTTTTCTGGTAGTATTAAACGATAGATTTTCTTAAAAATTATGCATTTTGATTGGCTAATTATCACGGGAAATCATGGGCAAGACCGAAATATGTGACAGGTTACGTTAATTGATCAACATCTGCCTATATTAAACGGATTTTAAATGTTAGAGTTAGATTGGAAAAAGTTGGAGGCAAAATTTTGAAATAAAAAAATTTTTTCTTAATTTTGTCGATCAACCTGTCACGTATTCCGAACATGCGGTAGATCTACAAAAATTAACCAATTAGACGAATGTCATCCTATGAAAATCTCTGATGCGTCAGCTGTATATATTGTGCCTACCAGTGTTGGCACTTGGACTATGTCCAATAAAAATTTATTTGGATTTGGCATGGGCTAGTCCAAATAGTGTCCATGTCCATGTCTTCTTTTTACCGAATTTATCGGGATATTTCAGACTTTTACCCTAATTTTGGCTTATTCTTCTGGAATATTTCAGAGTAGCAAGCCCACATGTTTGATTGGACTAAGTGCCTTATATCTAATAGAAAATTATGAACATAGTCCATGTCCAATGGTCTATATTGTCCATGTTCATATTTTGCCAACACTGGTGCTTACAGAAGACACGATTACTACTGGTAAAATCTTCTTCCTTAGTGTCATGAATAATTTAAAGATAAACAATCGCTGGGTATTGCATATTGATTTACTACAATCGTAAATCATGTTGCTGGAGTAAGCCTTGATGACTGGGCTCCGGCCAGGGAATCGCCCAATGTAGGGTCATGCGTTAGATGGAGGAAGATAGAGGGCTCTATAGGCCTAGATTCGTTTGCTCCCTGTGGAATCATGCTGACTTCGCTAACATCTTGACTAGGAATGTTACGGACCATGGTCTGGACTGGTCTGAACCAGTTCATAGCCTATAGAATGATCTCATTGGCTAAAAAAAAATGTCGATGACCATATCTATAATTTTCAATGTCGGCCTAATTCAGTAACTTATTGATTTTTGACTCGGTAACTTGTTGATTCAGTCATTGTAGTGATGCAGTTAGTGATATGAATTTTCCCAAATCACTATTTTCCTACTAGTATATACCGGTAGGTGGTAGCTACCGGTAGCTATTACTACCGGTAGTATAGCAGACTTTCATTCTGATTGGCTAATTCTTCTACCTATATATATAGTCCAAGTAGGGTGTCTGGCATAGTGGCAAAGGCATACCAATGGTGGCATGCACTGGCATGCCACTAAGTACAGTATAAAAATTATATTTATAATATTCAGACCATATACGTATATAGTATTATAAATACAGAAATAATATATAACATTTTATGGCATGCCATGGCACAAATTTTAAGAAAAGGCATGCCCTGTGGCATGCCAAATTTTTTTGGCGTGCCAGACACCCTACTTGGGACACCTGAATCCAAATCGTCAGATATACCTATTCGAAATTTTTGTAACTTGACCTCCGCAATATAAAATGCAATATAAAAAAAATGTCTGGTGAGAGTATATATATTCACGAGTATTTTGATAGCAAGTCCGCCGATTGGAATATTACAAGGTTTTTGAAGGAATGCACGGAGAAGTCGTACCAGTTGAAGATAGGCTTATATCTAAAAAGCTTAGAGAACATTATGAATAACGAGCAAGGGAATAGGAAACAAAAGGCACAGCTTCTTTATGACAAATATAAGAAGGTAAGTAAAGTTTGGTCAGATATTTAGTTTAAGTGGCGTGCTTGGAATCTTTAAGTTTCCTTGTCATTCAAGTCTTTAAGTCGAGCCAATAAACCAGTGTTGGGGCACAGGCAATCTTTAAGTTTGTCTGATGTTCAAGTCTTTAAGTCGACCCGGCGTTGGTCCCATTGGGGCACAGGCGATCTTTAAGTTCGTCTGATGTTCAAGTCTTTAAGTCGGCCTGATGGGATTGAAAAACTAGATGAGGAATAAAGAACATGTTAGTTGAGAATGTTAAACTTTTTGATTCTTCTTTACTAGGATACTCGGCCAGACCATCAAATTGCCAAGAACTGGGAAGCGGAACGTAGAGCGAATAAAACGAGTAGTGGACCATCGATTAATATTCATAATTCAACGTTTTCAGGAAGTGATCAAAGAATTGGAACAATCAATGATGAATCTTTCAATGTTGATAATTCAAAAAGAATAGAGTTTCAATCCATAATCCGTTTATCCATTTATCCATTGGATATCCGTTATCCGATAATAAGTGGATAAAATGGATAAAATGGATGGATAACTGGATAATCCGATAAATTATCCGGATCATATATCTGATATATGTGCTATTAATCAGAATCAATGCAGGGGCAAAATTATCGGTATCTTATAATTTATATACAGAACTTAAAACATTAATTTTAACATTTGAGTGCCGACAAGCGAAAACCAGGAATTTTGATTTTTGCCGGCTCCACTTTCTGATCCGACTCCTGATAAATTTAAATTAAATACAATATAAATTATATGGTGTGTTAAATTATATTTTTCGGTTTGGTCTGTAAAATTAATTTCGGAAAACTCACAATTCCCTGTTTTCGCTTGTCGGCACTCAGCATATTAAATTAATATAATATATAGTGAAGGACGGGTTGCATCAGATCAAAAAATACGGTAACTCCGGGTCAATCTAACGATAACTAACAACTAGCACTACACTAAACTCTAATCTAAACCTCTAATAGTGAAGGCTTCGAAACAGGGCACAAAATTCTATTGTAAAATACCGGAGGTTCCATTTAGTTAAGTTGACTTTCGGCGTAGGTTTAAAATGGCCGGAAATTTTGTGCCCTGCCTCGAAAGAAGCGTGGAATACTTGATCCGGGTAATTAGGGTGTTAGATTAGAGTTCTATATTACATCACGAAGCTCTAATTAAGGTCACGGGATTATTGATACTATCGACTTGATTAATTTTCCTCCATTTATTCAATAATATAAAATAATTAAAATGGAAAGAGAAAAAAAAATTGAAACTCTAACTTATGTTACACTGGGTAATTTCGACCATTACATTAATGCTCTTCGATAAATTATGTACATTGTAAAGGGGCCTGGGTGGCCGTGATCGAAAAAAAAAAAAATTATTTCTTCATTCTATTTTTGACAATCGTTATCATTATTTTTCTTTGTTGTTACAAGGTTAGGACAGTATGCATTACTAATTTGTCCCTCATCGGGAGGGTGTTACAAGATGAAAACAGAGTGAAAACAAGAGACAAACAAGAGAAAAAAACAGAAGAAAAACAAAATGGAAAACAGCTATGGGTTATCTGTCCCTTCCGCTCACGTGATATACGGGCTCAACTAGCAACAGTGCAGAACTCGAAAGTATCGAAAGAATCTGCCCTAAACTGACGGCTTTTCAGGACTATTGCACATCGTAAGGGGCGGGGCGAAAAAAACCAGCTAATTTCAACTGGAAAAAACCCTAAATTCCTTACGATTGCTCTAAAACTAAAAAACTAAACGAGTGCCATGAACGCTGTCGTCCCGACAGGCCACCTCTATGTAGAAACACATAAGCAATTTCTTCACGCCTGTCGTCTAGACAGGCCGCTTCAATATACGCAAAAACAAGAAGAATTATCTGTGACTGTCGTCCCGACAGACCACACAACTAACAACAAAACTAACAACGAACTTCAATGTGACTGTCGTCCCGACAGGCCACTCCTAAAACAGATACACGGCTGTCGTCCGACAAACCGAAAAGCTAATCAAAGTCAGCAGAAAAACAGTAAACGACGACCCGATGGGTCCTCAAATAGGCCCCAAGTTGCCGTACGATCGCGTTCGAGGGTCGGGTAGGGCGGGGCGAAAAAACCAGACAAAGTCGGGTTAGCAGAAAAAACAAAAGATACCTTTCGTGGGAAAAAACCCGTTCCCCCTAAATACTACTAACGCTTACTAATCTCAAATACCACGTCATAACGTCATCAATCACATACACATCAATCAATGAATCTCAACAATGCATCAAAACGAGATCATACGATAAACCTCTGTGACGTAACCAACGAACAAAGTCATACGACAACTCTCGATAACGATCAATTACCAGCACCCGTGACAAAAAGCTGTTCCGATACTTCCGTATCGGGCAGCTAATAAATAGGAATTTCATACGTAAGGCAGTTTGCCTTGCGGAAAATCGCCGCGAGACAATTTGCCACAAGATTATTTGCACCTAATCTAATCGTCTAAGCCGGGTACGATTATGTGCCATATCATCCTTTCTATTCTAAATTAAGTGAAATAGAATCTAAGAACATATTAGAATAGTAGGCATTTATTAAACCATTCCTATGCGCAATAAAGGTCAAAAAGTATTTAAAGACCTATCTTTTGCCGTAATAAAATCCAATTCGTATGAGTTCTTAACTTCGAAGTCCTTATAGTAGAAGTTGTTCACTGAATAAATATTTCCGTCCACATAAGGATCATTCATAATAAAATTTTCTTCGTAATTTTCTTGGCCCCGTGATTTCGTCGTATTCATATTATCGATTTGAGTAAAATAGAAAGAAATATTCGATTAGAAATCAGATCCCTTTTAAATACAGAAATAAAATAAACTTTGGTCAACTGTCGTCATAATTACCATTGTTCGACCCTTACGACAAACAATCAAAATTATTCAAATCCCGTGACACATGACTAGGGTTGGGGGCACGGCAAATTTTTGGGGCATGCCTCAGGAGGCATGCCTTTGTGAAGGGCATGCCTCTCTATGCCCCGGGCATGCCCCTCTGGATATAAAAGGGATCCAATCAACTC
>CAJVPU010002564.1:0-10410 GCA_910591775.1 Dentiscutata heterogama | reverse complement strand
TATATATATATATATATATATATATATATATATATATATGTACATATGCGTCAAAAAAAGTTTGTAACTTTCATTGATGTTGATCACCTCATCCGCACTAACCGAACTTATACTAGTCCCTTCTTCAAATCTTTACAAATTAGAAAAAAAATATCCGAAAATTTAGCGTAACATCGCGTAGATACCGTAAATACCGTAAATAGGACTCAAAGAATCATCGTGATTCATTCGAGTTAAGTAGTCTCAATTCGTTTTAGTCACTTGACTCAAATCTGCATGTATAAGTTTGAAAGGACAAATAATTTGAAAAAATGATAACTATCTATATCGATATATAGTAATGTATGACAAGATTTTTTTTTTTTTTTTTTGAATAGAAGATTATTTTTAAGCATAATTATTTATAGCGTAACTAGGAAATTAAAATCCATTAGAGGTCTGGAATGTAAAAAAAAAAAAAACTTTTTTAATTATTACATTGATTACAGACTATTAACTAACCTAAAATTCGCAATTTTTGTTGCGCTATCGAACGACATCGAATAGATGTGTATTCAGTTTACTTAGAATTGAGTCCTTGCTACGCTTTGGGCAATTAGGCAGATTGTTTTCATATTACTGCTTAAGATTTAATTATAGTTAGTTTTATTACCAATTAATAAGTTTATAAGTTTAAACCGTCAGCGAAGCGACGGGTCACATATTAGTTTTATTTACGTATATTACTTGTGGCGTAAAATTAGAGAAAACTTTGGAAATCTGAAATATCGAGAATTTCTCATAATATCATTGTAAGTCTTCCGCCGTTATGCTCCAGACAATAATAACCTCAAGTTGATCAAATTCTCTAACCGTCTAAATCGATTTAAACTTATTTCAATTTATGTAAACACGTATTTAGAATACACTTACGTACGTACGCTCGAAATTTTGTGAAATCCTGCGTATTTCGATACACAAACATACATGTAATGTATATCTAAAAATTATAGTTTATAGTTTAAACAGCCAGCTAAACGATATGTTACACGTCAATATACTTATATATACTATATATATATATATATATTTATTTAATATTATTTTTTTTAAAACTACAAAATCTCACTATGCTTACATGCCTCAATAAATAAATTAATAACAAAAAAATTTATATAGTTTATGATATTAATTATCTATATAATTTGTTTATAATTATTTTTCTTTGAAGTAACCTTGTTTTTAAATTATTTACAAACAATAATTTTCACTTCTGCAAAATATTAATTTCATACAGTATGACAAATTACTATTTTGATTATTTTTGATTTATATTTTAATTAAATAACGTAAAGTTCAGAAATTACTGAATTTAAATTTATCTTATTATTTTGCGAATTATGGCTGCAAATTTTTTCGAGAAACTTTCTAATAATTTAAACGAACTTCTTAAAAATAGTAATGAATACAATGTTATCATTGAAGTCGGTCAAGCTCCAAATACTCAATCATTTAAAGCACACTCCATCATCTTAAATTCTCGTTGTTTATATTTTAAAGATAAATTAAATGAAATTACTATTAGTGATGATAATGTGAAAACAATAAAGCAACCTAACATTTCGATTGAAATATTTGATATTATCATCAAGTAAGTATTAATCTAATATTATCTAATATTTAAACCAAGTTTCAAAAAGTATTAATAAGATTATATATATTATAAAATATCTATGTAGGTATATTTATAGTGGCTCTATTTCTTTAGAAAATGTTCACGCTTCAATTATCTTTGACCTTTTAATTGCTTCCACCGAATTTCATCTTGATGAGTTGATTAAGCATATTCAATTATATTTGGTTGAGAATAATGCTTCTTGGTTACGTCATAATTTTTCTCGTGTTTATAAAATTGGTTTTGAAGATGATAATTTAAAAGATTTACAACAATTTTGCTCAAATATTATTGCAAAACATCCAAGTATCATTTTTGATTCAAATGAATTTCTTGATCTTTCAGAAAAAATCTTAATCTTTATTTTAAAACTTGATAATCTACAAATGGATGAAGGAAAAATTTGGGATTATACTATTAAATGGGGAATTGCTCAAACTCCTTCTTTACCTTCTAAACTTGAACAATGGTCCGACGAACATTACTTAACTTTAAAAACTTCTCTTCAAAATTGTCTCCCTTTAATTCGTTATTTTTATATCTCTGGTGATGATATTTCTAAGAAAGTTTGGCCTTACCAGAAAATCCTTGATCCAAATTTATGGGCTGATATTATGTTAAAATTTATAACTCCAAACAGTTCTATTAATTCCCTTGTTTTGCCCCCTCGTATTAATTTATCTTCGCCGCTGCCTTCACGGGACAATATTTCTGCTAATATTAAGATTACTGATTGTGCTGATAATAATTTAATTAATAATGAAATGAATGTTGAAGATGGATTAGATGGATTGGCTATTGATGATAATAAATTGGCATCCAAGACTCCTGTTGATGATCATAATTGGGCTAATTTTATTAATTTTATTAATGATTATCCTTCTATCGATGATAATAAAGTTCCTCCACTATCGCAATATGATTCTTCTAATAATAATATTGCTAATAATTGGTTTCCTTCTGCTAACAATAATAGCAACAACAACAACAACAACAACAACAACAACAACAACAACAACAACAACAACAACAATAATAATAATAATAATAATAATAATTCGGCTCCTTTTTATAATAAAAAACGATATATTAATCATAGTAATGTTATTGTCGATGATAGTGCTCCTCAACAATATGATAATAAATATCACAAAGCATTGGAATTAAGAAAAAGTGGTGAGGCTTATCGTACTTTGGGTAAATATAAAAAAGCAATTAAAGCTTTAACTAATTCATTAGAAATTGAACCAAATAATGCATTTGCTTTGAGAATTCGTGGAGATTGTAATCGTAAGATGAAAAAATATAATGATGCACTTGATGATTTAAATAAAAGTTTAGAAATTGAGCCGAATAATTCATCTGCTTTAGCAATTCGTGGATCTACTTATCTTATGACGAGTAATTATAATGAAGCTCTTTCTGATTTAAATAATTCTTTAAAAATTGATCCAAATAATGCTTTTGCTTTAAGAAGTCGTGGTGATACTTATCGTATGCTAGGAAAATATAATGATTCTCTTGTTGATTTAAATAAGTCAATAGAAATTAAACCGGATGATGCTATTGCTTTATCAGGTCGTGGAAATACTTTACGTAAGTTAGATAGATTTTTTGAAGCACTTGATGATTTTAATAAATCATTAAGTATTGATCCAAAAAGTGCTAGTACTTTAAAACATCGTGGAAATGTTTATCGTAGATTGGATAGATATGATGAATCACTTGCTGATTTAAATAAATCATTAGAACTTGAACCAGATAATGCTTTTGCTTTAGCTAGTCGTGGTGTAATTTATCGATTAATGGGAAGATATAGAGAATCATTTACAGATTTAGATAAATCTATAAAAATTAATCCAAATGATTTATGGGCAATGGAACAATATGACTTAATTAAATGTTTATTAAATAACAATTAAAAAAAAAAAATTATAGATTTAGTTTTCTATAACTATATATTTCTGTATTTATACTGTAAACTCATTACTTGACCTGATTAGTTTTTATTAGTATATTTAACTTTTTTATTCAAATAACAATAATTAATTGGATATTAAATATATATGTATCGATATATATATCTTTATAAATACATACTGTAAATCTAATTATATATATATATATATTAATTTTGCATTATTGTTTTATTAATTTATTAAAACTTTATAAAATTCGAATTTAAAGAATTTCGAATCACTTTAAATTGTCGTTCAAACGAATATAAAAAGTATAAAAAGTCGAATTTTTTATCAGTATCGGTATGCAGGGATTTAATTATCGTTATCGTTATAGACTCCTGTAGAAAATGTAGAAAGGTGTTACAAACCAAAAAACGTGCTTAATTTCGTGTGACATGCATCACGAGCTTTATTTTTGACTGTTAAGAAAAAAAATTTCGTACTTGTTACAATTAACGATGCCGAGAAAATTTCCAAAATAATGGCTGAAATAACAGAACAACCTCCTTCCACTCCAAATGAAAGGATCCTCGAAAGATTATTAGGATCTATTGACCAGGTATAGCAAAGATATTTTTTTATTATTTCATGCAAGACCATTCAGGGTGATTTGTGTTATAAAACATTTCATATATGTTTTTATTAGGCATGCTTAAGATAAAAGGAAGTTGGATCTAGTGTTAAGGATTTTTCTATGTAGGGATAAATAATATCACCTGAATGAGTGGTCGTGGTTCATATTTTAAGTGTCAATAACATAAGAATTATATAATTTAAATAATATAATATCATTATTAGGATTCTGATGAAGATAATGAGGATAATTTATATGGGGACGATGATTGGGAAATTTCATTTGATGAAGTAGATGGTAATCAAATCCTTTTTTAAATGTAATGATAATAAATTAAACAATATGCTAATAATAATATAGATCATATTTCCGAATTCCAGGAAGATGAATTTGTGCGCGAGGCATTTGCAAAGGTGATATACTATTTTTCATGAATTAAATCATACAAGTGAAATAACTCTTTATTAACTTTCTTTTAGGGCATGGATCTGAGAGAATATGCTCGAAATATAGAAAAAGAATTGAGTGGAATCGAACGGGAACATGAAATAGATTGTATCCTTTCAATGATTTAATATTTTAAAATCTATTTCTTTATCATTAGTACATAATATCTTTGACCATTTATATGGAATAGATATTAACCAGGCTAAAAATTTCATAGAACTTCATAATCAAATCCAGGTAATTGATTAATAAATATTTGGTTATAATTTACGAATAATTGAATTAAAATCTAAAATATATATATATATTTTTTCAACAAGTCGTGCGACCAAACTCTGGCAACGATGGAAAATATGCTAAGTGTTTTTCAAATGGATTTGGGAAATATTAGTACAGAAATCCAAACATTACAAGATAAATCATTTTCAATGAACATAAAACTCAAAAATCGGACGGTATATATTTTTAAAATTTGTATTATTTATATAACAAAGTAAGAATTAAAATTCGGATTATTTATATAACAAAGTAAGAATTAAAAAGTTTTATTATTTTTATAGGCTGTGGAAAAAAAATTAAGCTCAGTTCTGGATGGAACTGTAGTATCACCGTCCATGATCAAGTAAATTATTGTTTGAGATTAGGGTTACAGAATTAGCACAAACATTAGTTAATATTATTCATAATTCATTAGGGTAATTACAGAGGATGAAGTTGACGAAGCATGGCTAGCATATTTAATGGAACTTAATAAAAAAATGACCTACGTGAAAAATGGTCAAACCAATAGCATTAAGGCGATTAGAGATATCGGGCCAGAAATGGAGAAATTGCGTTTAAAGGTATTGTTAATTTCAAAGAAATAGAGAAATCTTTAGAGGTTTTGTTTAATTCTTGGTAATTTAATTTAGGCAACAGAGAAAATTCGAGATTTTCTTTTAAATAAAATAAGGTCACTCCGTATACCAAACACAAATGTTCAAATTTTACAACAATCCGTTTTGCTGAAATATAAAGCGCTTTATCAATTCGTGATAGAACGATACAGTGATGTTGCATTTGAGATAATGCATAATTATATAAATACTATGAGGTGGTACTTTTTTAATCATTTTGAACGATACAATCGAACTTTGCAAAAGCTTCAAGTGAGTTATATTTCCTTTCTTGGGATTTATATTTTATTTTACTGATTTATTTTTGTTTCTTTTGATTGGTTACTTTTAGAATCCAATTGGAGATAAATTTTCATTGATTGGATATGATGAAAATACCAGAAAAGGTATTAATTATTATCGAATTAAATTAATTTAAATTTAAATAATTTAATAATGCTCATTAAGTATTTTGTGAATTTTTTTCTAGGTGGCCTATTTGGATCTGGCAAAATTGCTTTACAAGAAAAAACAAATATGTTTGCATTAGGTGATAGAATTGATACACTTCGTAATCAAGATGCCGGTGTAATCTTGGTTCATGTTGCTGAGAATAAGAATCAGGTATCTTCATAAGATGTATATGTGTAAATATATCGTATGTATATAACAAAAATAATGGAAATAACATTACTTTTGTCATGTAGAAATATCCATATGAAGCATTATTTAGGAGCTTTAATTTGACATTTATTGATAATGCTAGTTCGGAATATCTTTTTATTGTGGAATTCTTTGCCAAGGATGCCAAACCAAATGTTGATTGGGCAAAGGATATCTTTGCTGAAATTTTTGATACAACCATTAAAATGGGTTTAGTACGTATATATGTTTGTCTTTAATAAGCTTTATTTTTTTTTGATAACAATTTTATTAATGAGCTTTTTTTTATATGGGATAGAATTCCACCAAACAATATGTTGAAACTACTTACGATGCCATAGGCATACTTCTTTGTATTCGGCTCAATACACAATTTGCGTTAGAATTACAACGAAGACGTGTTCCTGCTCTTGAAGGATATACCAATCAAACGAATATGTTATTATGGCCGAGATTTCAGGCTATTATGGATACGCAGATTGAAAGTGTAAAAAAGGCTACAAATAAATTAGTAGTTAAGGATGTTCATCCACATCATGTAAGTCGTGATAATATATATATTTTTTTATTATAATATTCCATAATTTACATAAATCCCGTGATATTTACAGATAACACGTCGTTATGGAGAGTTTTCAGCATCTTTATTAATACTTAACGAAGATTATAATGATTCAATTTTATCGAATAACCTATTGAGATTAAGAAATGAGGTGGAACAATTTCTTGAAAAAACAGCAGAGACTTTTGATGAACATAAAAATAGATTGATATTCCTTATTAACAATTATGATTTGATAATTACAATTTTGGGAGTAAGTGTTTATATTTTTAAATTTATTTATGATTAAGCTTTTCATTGAGCAATCAAATATTAATCTTTTCATTACAGGAAACTGGAGGGAAAGCAATTGAGGCTGAGGTCAATCATTTCAAAGAGCTTTTGAATAGCAAAATATCAGGATTTGTGGAAAAAGAACTACAACCTTATTTTAGCAGTTTAATATCTTTCAATAAGCAAGTAGATCAAGGAAAAGATATTGCGACCATTGACTCAGGTATGTTTATTAATTAATTAATTAATTTATTTTATACTATTAAATTTATAAAAACTTAAAATTTTTTATGCATTAAATTACATAAAATTAGATGTCTTTGATCAAATTTCTTCAGATTTTGCAGCGACTTGGCGTCAATCCTTAACTTCCATTAACACATCAGTGATTCAACATTTTACGAATTTTAAGAATGGTACATCCATCTTACACGCAGTTTTAGGACAATTAATAATTTATTATACAAGATTTTGTAATATTCTTGAAGAAAGAATGAATGATGGCAGTATAAGGATCAAGCACCAACCTGTTGGAGTACAGAGTGTTATGGTAGAGATAAAAAAGTTTCGAAGTAATTTTTAAATCACATGATATTTGACATATACAAATTTAGTGTTAATACAAAAAAAGTATAACGATAATAAAGCAACAGTTTATCCGTAATACGTAAAAGATGAAGTCATGAAAACTGCGCCATGATCATGTGACCATGTCCTTCGGGACAGTGTCACGTGATATACATGCAATAAAGAAATTTAGGCCATACCGATACGGTTACATTCTGGCCATAAATATTACCATATATACTAGGGTTCTGAAATTTGATTTGATAAGTTTGAGTAGTTCGATTTAAATCAAGCCCAAACTCAAACATTAAATTTTTGCAAATTTACAAACTCAAATCAAACTCAAACTTAATGATTTTGAAATTTGTCAAACTGTTTGAGTTTGAATATATATTGAATAGTAAAATTTCCGAATTTGGAGTTTTTCAACCAAACCATTTTTCTTTACTAAGTAACTCTTTTTAAACTTCTAATAAAAGTTGTAGAGCAGTCAGTATCTTGCAATCAAGATGGCGGTTAAACCGTTAAAATCGGCCTGGTAGATCGTGAGATATAAGTGTTTTTGTCTTCACGATTATATGTTTTCTTCTTTATATAAATAAAAAAAAAAGCATATAGTCATGAAGACAAAAATACATATATATTGCGATATACTGGGCCGATTTTAACGTTTTAACCGCCATTTTGATTGTAAGAAATTCCTCTACAACATTACTTAGAAGTTAAAAGGAGATTTACTAAGCTAACATTTAAAAATCATGATATTTTTTATAATTTTATAATAAAATTATGAAAAATATTAAAATCCACAAAATTGTACCAAATAAACCTACCTTATTTCTCTTAATTTTTAAAATTATAAGGCAAACATATACTGATATAATGTATTTTTATGTGTAAAACATGTTTAATTAGAACATGAAGGTAGGTTTATAATTAGTACAAGTTTGTGGGTTTTAATATTTTTTATAATTTTATTAATAAAATTATAGAAAATAATATAATTCTCAAATTTTTACTAATGAAGCCTACCTTTACAGTATGCTCTAAGTAAACTTATTCTACACATAAAAATATATTATATTGGTATACAATTACTTTATAATTTTAAAGCTTAAGAGAAACATGCTTAATTTAGAAATTTTGATCAAAAATTCAAAATTAACCATTTTTTCTTTTAAAATTTAAAATTATAAGATAAACATATACTTATTTGATGTATTGTTATATGTAGAATACGTTTACATAGAACATTAAAGTAGATTTAATTAGTACAATTTTGTGAAGTTTAATATTTTCTATAATTTTATTAATAAAATTATAAAAAATAATATTATTTTTGAATTTTTATTAATGAAACCTACTTTATATTTTAAGTAAATTTGTTCTATGCATAAAAATACATTATATATATATGTTTACTTTATAATTTTAAAGATTAAAAAAAAGATACTTAATTTTGAAATTTTTGATCAAAATTTCAAAATCAATATTTTTTTTCTCTTAAAATTTAAAATTATAAAGTTAATATATACTTATATAATATATTCTTATTTGCAGAACAAGTTTACTTAGAGCATTAAGGTAGGTTTATTTGGTATAATTTTGTAGATTTTAATATTTTCTATAATTTTATTAATAAAATTATAAAAAATATTGCTATTTTAAATATTTGCTTGGTAAATTTCTTTTTAGCTTCTAAGTAAAATTGTAAAGAAGCATTTTGATAAAAATGGCAGTTAAAACATTAAAATTAGCCCAGTAAATTACAATATATATGTATTTTAGTCTTAATGAATATATGTTTTTTTCTTTATATAAAGAAGAAAATATATAATTGTGAAGACAAAAATATTTATATTTTACAATCTACTAGACTAATTTTAATATTTTAACTACTATTTTAATTGCAAGACATCTTTATTAGAAGTTGAAAAGGAGTTTACTTAGTAAAAAAAAAAAAAGTTTGGTTAAAAAACTCCAAATTTAAAAATTTGACTATTTTATATATTCAAACTTAAATAGGTTGACAAACTTCAAATCAGACTTGGATCAAATTCAAATTTAACTAAAAGTTTAACAAATCATATCAAACTTTAATATTTTAAACTCAAATCAAACTCAAACTTAATTAAAGTTTGATTTGAGTTTGATTTGTAAGAACTATAACAAAAAGTGATTTTATAATCAAAATTTTAAATTATATATATATGATTTTTTGAAAAAGCTGGCAGTTTGTTTGTTTTTATATTATATCTGATTCTGTATTATAATTAGTTTAAAGTTACATATTAATAACCTTTTTATATAGTTACTATATATAATATAAAATTGTCTAATAGTCAGGTCTAAGCTTATACTTGTCTAACTTTATGCTAATTTATACTTAAAAGAAGATGTTTGTTTGATTGGCTAATATAAATCAATTGCCAAATAACTTATTTATATATTATATAGTACTTTTTTAAAACTAAACTTTTTATTAATAAAAAATCACTTTAAATAGTATTAATAACTTTAGTAAAATACTAATATTTCTTGTACAAAAGAATCAAAAAAAAAGATTATATATCTAGTGACTTTGTTTAGAAGACAAAATATACTGTTATCTATTAGACTATATAAAGCTATACTATAAAGTAAATAATTGAAAATATTTTTTTAGAAATATTTTTTTGCTTAAACTGTTTATTATATTAGATTCAAATAAACTTTTATTACTAACTGTTTATTTGAATAAGTACAAGCTTTTAATAGTTTTTTTTTTTTTTTTAATTTTAAGGTGAGGCCTTGCTTATATCTTTATTGAGTAATTTATATAAGTAATTACATAG
>CAJVPU010002563.1:0-10410 GCA_910591775.1 Dentiscutata heterogama | reverse complement strand
GACTCTTACATATTTCAACAGACAAAAAACTACTTTGGTTTACTTATCTAAAAAATACTATTCTTGAGAACAACTATACTGACTTCTTTGAGCCTTTATCGTACTAATCTTGGTTTAGAAGGAGAAAAGGCATTAGCGGATGTACTTTGCAAGAACACTACATTAACTTCTTTGAACCTTAGCTATAACAATCTTGAATCAGGTGGAAAAACATTAGCGAATGCACTTTGTAATAACAA
The DNA here is from genome assembly GCA_910591775.1 of Dentiscutata heterogama. Taxonomy (NCBI): domain Eukaryota; kingdom Fungi; phylum Glomeromycota; class Glomeromycetes; order Diversisporales; family Gigasporaceae; genus Dentiscutata; species Dentiscutata heterogama. The sequence goes on along the minus strand of CAJVPU010002563.1, from coordinate 10,171 downwards.
CATGTTGAAAGATTTGAATCTTTACGGTAATAAACTCGGATCATTTGGAGGAAAAGCATTGGCAAATGCACTTTGTAAGAACACTACGCTGACTTCTTTGAAAGAACTAAAATTTTAGTATAACGGTAAAAATTGGATTTTGCTCCGATATATATAACTAATTTAAAATGCTGTGAAACGCTGAAAATATCTAAATAAACAAAGATCGTCTCATTAATTCTGTTCTTTAGTGATTCTGATGCATTCGAAAATTACAACCGATATACTTCACGGCATGTGCGTATTGGGATTGTTTGTCAACCAAGTAAATTAAAAATATATATTGGTCACTATTATCTGAGCTTATCGAATTTTTTATTAATGTAATTTATCAGTAATATATTCATATATAAAATTAAAGTAATTTTTTTTTATGCACAGATTGAAATTTTCCTTTTTGGCAAATAATTCTATGCCAATTGACCCTTTCCTATCTCAGTAACAAAATTATAGAGCCATTTTTTACATTAAATATAGAGAATAAATTCATCAGGAAAATTTTAAATTGGTTGGCAATCGATTGATAGAAAGGGCTATGGTTAAGAATTAGGTGGCCAGATTTGTTTTACCGGTAATTTCTAAATTAAGGTTGGTTCCTTGTATTCGTTCATTAAAAATTCTATTGTAATCAAGGTGACATGATATTCATTTGTTTGTCGTATCTTTATCTGATAAGCCTTTCCATTTCCGTCATAGCTTAAGTTGTAATAGTAAAGGCGAATCTTGAGTTTTTCAAGTATATTTTTTGGTAGTTTTGATAAGTATTTTGTTTTCGGATATTTTTCCATAATTGTTGCTGCTTGGAATCAGTCTATTTTGTCTATTATAGAAAGGTATTTATATCCTTTCAAGAGATATCCTAGATTATTAAGTTGTTTTTCTATTCATTTTAAAGGTGCTATTCTTTTTTATATTTGTATTTTTAATAGCCTTTCTCTTTGGTTTTGTTTTGCAGTTATTTGTTCTTTATTTATTAATACTTTTCCTAATTCTTTTTCAGTCATTTATGTTATTTCTTCTTTTTAATATTCTTAATCTACTTCATCAAGTATTTTGGAATATACTATAGTGCACTGACCAAAAGACCCAGGGTCTAATACAAAATACCCAAGAAAAAACTTACAAAAGATCTGGGTATATTATACATCATTGAGCCAGTGTTGAAAGAAAAAAAAATTTCAAGCATATACATACAATAAGCAGTCTAAAAATTTTAAAAAAACTATATTTAATTAATAGAGATCTTGTATTTTGCACTAGGTACTTTGTAATAGGGATATTGAAAAAGGTGAATACTTTGGTTAGTGTACTACAGTATTCTCTTTCGGTTTATTATTCTTTTTTGGTGTGATAAGTTTATTTTGTTAATTATTTGGAGCATTAGATAGTTATTAATTCTTGTAAATATATAGTAAAGGTTATGTTGAATTATTAGTATCAATGGTATTTGTTGTTCTTTGATTTGGTTTAATAAATAAAGTTTTCATGGTCCTAAAGTTTCTAATTTAGCATTTTTTATATTAATTTAAATATAAATAATTCTAAAGTTATTAAGTACTTTGTTTGTTCAGATTGGCATCCTGTTGCAATCTATTCTTTTGTTAAATAGTAAGAGTTTTCTTGAATTTTTACTAGTCTTTTATTTTTAATTACAAATTTTGATTCTTCAAATATTTCTCTATGTGCTATTTCTTCTATTGTTTTTTGGGGGCTTCTGTCTGGGTTTAATTTTCCTTTTTCCTCTATTTCATTGTATGTTCTATAAAAGCTTTTGTTTATATTAATTCTTTCTACTAATAATATATAGGCTTCATCTTCTAATATTATAAATCCTATTAATTAGTATATTTTTGTTTTGTAGATTAAATAGTCTTGTAAAATTACTTGCCTGTCTAAATATGCTAATAGTTCAGGATTTAGTATTCCAAGTCATTCAAATATTAGTTCTTTTAGTTTTAATATTCCTTGTATTGGTTTGAGTACTAGTTTGATAGATTTCCAATATTTATATTCTCATTTTCAATATCTTGTACAATGTTTTTTAAATTTGTTCCAGGTTTGTTTTGTTAATTTCTAGTATTTTTTTCTTATACTAATTCTAGTTCTTATTTTATAAATATCTTCTAAATATTTATTATAACTATAGTTAGACTTCTCTAAGTACACTCTCTATAAAAATATATATACTTTCTAAATACATACTTTAGTGCTAGCCCAAATATATACTTGAACTTTATAAATACATTTTTTCTTATTATTTTCTATATACATATTAATAAAATATAATCTTAAAAGAATACTTTTAAAGAGATTTGACTGTATTTTGTTAGCAATTACTTTTTCAGATATTAAAATTTTGTAATATAAAATGTTTTTTATTTTTATATTCATAGTTATTAATTTATAAATTTTTTTTATTTTATTTACAATCTAGAGATAGTCATTATTTTTATAGCAATTATATACTGTTAGAGTTTTTTGTTTAATACTTCACTTTTTAATATTACTTCTTCTAGTTTTAATTCAAGATTTTTTGCTAATATTTTTAATAATTTAATAACTATTTATTTGTTAAGAGTTTTGTTTTCCAATATCATAAAATTTACATTAAAATAATAATATTCTTCAAATAATAGTTCTTCTTCTTTTTTTTAATATTAAAGATAAGACTATGCTCTTATCTTTTTAGATTTAACAAAAACTTCTTACATAATCAAAAAAGGTTTTATAATTTAAATTTAAAACTAAGAAAAAGAACTCAGACATATATATAAATAAACCTAAATACTTATCTATAGTCTATACCTACCAGAGTAGCCAAGGTTTATCTAGATTGAGGATAGATAAGAATAAAAGAAGGGTGTAAAGAAAATTTAATCCAATTAGAGTACCAAATTTCTAATTTGTGAAGTGTATTAGGTATAGATGAATTATTAGAAGAATTTTTAAAAAGAATAGTTAAATTTAAAAAAAAGATACTGTAGAATTAGAAGGAGTATTATTGTTATTATTGCTTGATGCAAAATTGGATTATAATCTTGAAGTACAGTAAGGGATTCAGATATTTGTATAGATTTGTTGGTAAAAGTAAAGAAGAAATTGAATAGTAAGAGAACAGGTAAAGTTGTTGAAGAAGGTATAGTTTTGCATAGTGTTTATAATATTAGCCAGAACAAGGCCAGTAATTGTAGAGAACAATGATAGTTTGAAACTAAAAGCATAGATTTATAAACTATCAAGATTTTTAATTTGGCTAAGAAGGTGTTATATTTGGGTACATGAAATTTAAAGTTTATTAGAAGTTAAGATATGTTGTAGAGATGTATTAAGAAGTTTTAGTATTGGGTTAAAGAAAGAGCAGAATGCCTAGTAAAGTGTATCAGTAAATTGCTGGCAAATATAACAGGAATAGGATAAAAAGAGTATCTTTTTATAGAGAATATATGGAGATGGAAGGTCATCAAGTAATAGTTTAACTTTGAATTACATTATTATCAAGTTTAACTAATTATAATTCTAGCTTAAAATTTTAACTCACTTAATTGTTTAAAATATATCAAGAACTCTATATTTATTTCAAGCTATTTAATATCTATTAATAGCACTCAATTAACTTTTTATATTAGCTTATACTGCATTTTTTGCAGATTTCTCAAAAACAACAAACTATATAATGCTAAATCAGATCTTCTGCTAAATACTTTTTTGTTTCTGGTATTGCATGATAACATTGTATAGCTACCTTATTGTTTAGTAGTATTTTGACTTCTGCTAAAAGATCTCACTTTTAAAAATTCAATTCTTTTTTAAATCTATTTTAATTACAACTATAATATATAGTAAATGCCTTGATTTCTAGCTATTATAAGTAAAGTTTTGTTATTATTAAATATATTAACTATATAGTTTTTATAGTTTTGAAAAGTTGATATAAGAGATAGTTTATAGATCTAGTTATCAATTATTATATCAAGTATTATAAATTAAAAATTATATATATATAAATTTTTTAATAGCTTTATAGATATATCTTATTTAATTATAATATATTTTGATTATTTTTTATTTGTATTATAAGTTCCTAGACTCTTACATATTTCAACAGACAAAAAACTACTTTGGTTTACTTATCTAAAAAATACTATTCTTGAGAACAACTATTACTGCACTATTTTATCTTATCTTTAATCTACAGGCATTAACTGATTTGTCTACCAAACTAATACTCTTCTCAAATTTTACAAACCCTGGGTTTTAACTTTTTACAATGAAGATATCATTATCAGACAAATTCGCAAAACCTTCACTTACACTAATACTATATCTATAACATACTAGCAATATAATATTAACATCTCTACTTCTTATTGTTATCTTCTATCTCCTATTTCCTGCACTCTTTGTAAATGTTGCAATCTTAATTCAAATTGCATATCTAGCTACTATACTCTAGAAGTATCTGCTATCCTTTCTACCCACTTCTTGGGAAAAAAAAAACTAAAAAACAACTCAACTTCAATACCAATTATATTAATCTTATTCACTCTACTGAAATAAAACATTCTACTAACTTATCTTCACCTACTACTATTAATATTAATATAAATGACTCTTTTATTTCCACTATCTTTCACAATAGTAATGCCTCTGCAAAACTTACTATGATCTCATTATCCAACTTATCCCAATATAATTTACCTTCTATACCAATAGTTCTGTTAAACAACTTGGCACTAACCAATATTCAATAGATATTAGCTGTGTTCAAGTTGACAATAACAAAGTTACTCATAGCTTCTCTGCTCAAATTTCTAACTAGCCCTCTTTATATAAAGCAAACTACTTGCAATACTATTAGCTATTTCCACACTCCCTCACAACTCAACTATCAATATCTTAACTAACTCACAATCTGTTATTTCTAAATACAACAAATCCAAACTTTATTATCTCAGTTTTCAAAACAGTTTAAGTTCAATGTCTGGTCTATCTGGCATACACTTCTTAATATTCTCAAGTCTTTTAATATTCAACTCACTTTCTACAAAGTCCAAACCCATTCTGACAACCTAGTAACAACCTTGCTGACCTACTTGCAAACAACCATTCTATCTTACCAACTTTATATTTTAATTATACTAATCTGTATAACTCTTTCTCTATTTTGCAATAGAACAAAAACTTTATTGAAAGCCCCACTGGACAATTTATTAAATCAATTCACAATACTTAAAATATTGCCTTGTGGTTTTCACAACATCACGCTCATAAATAGCCTCACTACTCTTACTTAATTGACTAGAAAGCCTTATGGCTATATTTTAATAACAACCAAAAAGTATCATACAACTTTACAAACTCTAAACTAAACTATCTAAAATCTTTTAAAATCAAAATGCTTCTTAATATCCTTCCAACACATGCATATCTTTACTCTATATACCTCTCTATATTTATATCCCCTAACTGCTTCTCATGCAACTGCTCTAATACCTCTTCCTACTGGTACTTCTGCTTTGACAACACCTCTTTAACCCAAACTATCAATACCTTAATATATGATATTAACTTTAATGCCAATCTTAACTTTCTGACATATAAATTTAATAACTTAATACATACTATTGCCTCACATCTTGCCTTTAACTCCTCTCCATCATAGCTATACCCCTATTCTCTATACTCTATACTAAAAGGTCTTATACCTATCACTTTAATTCAATCTTTAGACCTTTTTGAAATTTCCTATTTGCAAGCTTCCCAACTTATTATCAAAACACTTTTAAAAATCTTTGACCAACTTTATAATAATATTTGGATTCTCTACTGCTCTCACTTTTCTTACTAAAAAAAAGCTCACCAAATCCTATCACAAATTAATACCATACTCCACACCTCACTACCTTCTAGAAATTATAAAAATAAAATTAATTACACTTATAGTTGCTCTTGAGGCTTCACTGACCACTTATATTCATAATCTAACACATGCCTTCCACTAGGTCAAGTTTTTCTTAAATACAATATTTGGTCTACTATGAGGATCAAATATAGTACACCTATTAATCATATCTTAACTATCCAAATCTAGGTGAGTCTTGACCACTCTAGTAGGTTTAGGTCGCGGATAAATCAGTCTGAGCTTTTATTTTTGCATGTAATTTATATTTATTTGTTTGTATACAAATTTAGTTTTTATATAGTTTCTATATAACTACTTATATAAATTATTTAATAAAGATATGAGCAAGACCTCACCTTAATACCAAAAAAAAATAAAAAATTTATATTATAAGTTATAAATTAAACACTATATATATATAAATTTACTAATAGCTATATAGGTTTATTTGATTAATTTTTGATTATTATATAATATATTTTATGTTATCATTTTATATTTTGGATAATGTCATAGTTCTATCTGTTATCAAATAGGGCTATAATTTTAACAATAAAAACTAGATATTATATCAAAACCTAATACATATCTAGTTTTTATTTAGTTATACAGTTCCCAATATAGCTTCATTTGACCTGTGTTAGAAAAGCAAATTAGAATATAAAGTTCAATTTAGCTCCAATAGTAAACATAAAGGCTATAAATATCTTTTGCTTTAGTATAAGCACATGGTGTGAGGTCATGAATTAGATAAGTTAGAATCAGCGTATTGACTCTATTGGACCAAATTGGGGTAACATGATTGATTTTAAGAGTTAGTTTACGGAATACAATTTACAATATATGTACTTTATGAGTATACAAGTGAATAATAATTGTGCAGTATAAGTTATGGTTGTAAAAACAATAATGATGCTTATGGATAATAAGGACATTAAGTAATGTTAATAGATTAAATTATAAATAGTAAATAATGATAATTAGAGCATAGCAAGAATAATAATGGGTTTTCATTGATAACAATAACATTTGCAAAGCTGTATTTAATCACTTGAAAATTCGACTCTTATTTACAACTTTATTAGAGACATCGAAGTCTGAAAAAAACTTTATTAACAAAAATAGAAAACTTAAATACATTTTCCTATCTTATATCTACTGCGCTACGTTTCATACTACTCTACTTTTCAACATGGCTTCCTAGCATTTATGTGTGGGTTGTGAGCAACCCGCATTAGAAAGTCACACAACCACTGACCTTTGCTCACAGTTGCTCACAACTGCTAATAATTTTCAGTTGCCTCATGTCTATCGTATGATTACAAATAAACAAATAATATAAAAAAAGGATTGTAATAACTAAAAGAAACAAAATGAAAGAAATTGTTTAACCCGATCATATGTCACAAAACTTGTGACAATACTTTCTGGTCCACAATTGGAGGTTGCTCTTATAATCAAAAATATTCATTAGGATGATTCAAACCTAATGTTTAAGGTTCACTGGTAAAAAAATCAATTATTAACTAAATAATAACTAGTAATTTTTGGTGCAAATTATAACTTATTTACTATATATTTACTAAATAATTTGTGTAATTTATATATTTTTAGTTAATATGTTTAAATGCATATATTATCTAGTGAATATATAGTAAATAAGAGGAAATAAGTTATAATATGTACCAGAAATTACTGGTTATTATTTATTTAATAATTGATTTTTTTACCTGTGGTTTCTGATTTCAAATTAAATTAGTGGTGTAATTATTTTGAAATCATTGATTCATAAACTTTATTTACTTTGATTTGTAAGCTTATTTAATTAATACTTTTTATGATCGTGAAATTACTTTATATATGTTTTAAAAGCCTCATATGTTTGATAGACAATTATATATTAAAGACAAATATTATTTTAGAAGTACTAATAATACTCATAAAAATACAATTGATATTTCGAAAAAGAAATTAATAGGATAACTCATTTCATCAACGAATAACACATTTCATTTTTGATTTCAAAATTTCAAAACAGAAATAGGACTTTTTTAAACCCCATTTTATTTTCGAAATAAATTAACTTTGAATCACCCTATATTTCCATTTCACATAATTTACTACCTACAAAAAAGATTATTGGATAATGTTATAATGCGTATAAAATAATATAATTTGTTTAAAAAAATCCAAATTTCCAATCACCTTGATATTTATAGCTACTATAAAGTGAAATTATGCCACTTTTATAATGTGAATCAATATATATTTGCGGAGATTGATTTTTTATATTTTGTAGCTTTTTATCAGACACAAATAATTCTGACAAAGTATTTTCATTATTCTGCCATTCTACAAAGGTATCATAAATTTCTTTTGCTGTTTGTCGTTTTTCTGGTTCTGAGATCCAACATTTTTTCATTAAATCTGCATAACAAATTGCTATATTTTCACAAATATGTGGTCGTAAACCTTTACATACTTGAAATTGAAATTGTATTTCAGATTTCTGCTCAAAAGGAATAGGTCTTCCATATAAAATTTCCCACATTATTATACCAAATGAATAAATATCAGACTCTTTAGTATACAATCGTTGTTTAAAAACTTCAGGCGCAATGTAAGGTAAAATTCCATAAATTCCATCAGATTCAGATTCTAATTCAATATTAGCTGTTATCGAAAGTCCTAAATCTGCAATATATGCACTCTTTAAATTATCTTGTAATATATTTCCACTATGTAAATCCCGATGGATAAGATCATGAGAATGAATTATCATAAGATCTGATGCAATGCATTGTAAAAGATTTAATTTATCATTCCAATCCATTTGTGCTATGGTATGTAGATTATTGCGTAAACAACCTTCTGAAGCATAATCCATGATAAGAATATAATCTTTAGAAGTTTTATCTTTTGATATGCCAAAACATTTTAAAAATGTTGGGTCTTTAAGACCGATATCACAATATGCTTTTAACTTATTATTAAAATATATTAATATAGATGATAAATTACGAATAGTATAAAGTAATAAATATATTTTATAAAGATTACCTCTCTTATAAATTTTTCATGATAATCGTTCGATTCATGAAGTAATTTAAGTGCAACATTCCTGTCTAAAAGTGGAAATTTATCTTGCATTATAGCATAATATACAGTTGCAAATCCACCTTTACCTATCATTTTAATACATTTAAATTCATCATATGGAATCCAAGATAACTGATACTTATTATCAATCAATATTTTTTTTAATTCATTTTCTATTTCAGAAATTTCAAAGGCATGTGTCCATTTGTTTGTAGCTATTATTCATTTATAAAATTTGACAATTAGATAATAAATTAATAACAATATAATTTACAATAAGTTAGTTATGATAATACCTGTTGTTGAACTTTTTTTTTCCCTAATCAGTAATATAAAACAATATTTAAATTTATTAAATATAATTGATATGTTAATTTGACAGATTTGTGGAATTTTGACTTTAATACAAAACTTAAAAAATTAGATGCTTATTTGAAATCTTAATAATTTGATCTTTCCTAAATTTATTATAAAATAGATACAGATAGGGGAATTTTAATAAAGGTCAAAACCTCAAATCTGCCGAATTGTAATGAAGTATGGTAATTTAATGCGTTGCGGCGTAGCATTACCAAGGCTTACTAATTTAATACCAGAATCGGGTGTAATGATCTTTTTTTTTTAAAGAAAAACATTTAAAACTCAAAGCTTTGTTTATGATGTTCCTAAAAAAAAATTCTTTAAAGCTTTAGTTATTTATTCATCTCTTTTCTAATTCTATTCTAACTATAACGCGGATACAACTCAATATTTTTTGATTTCAATTACACCTGATTGTATAAATTGGCTGTGCTGCGCCACAATATACCGAAATAAATTTTAAACACAAATTAAAATTTACCTTTGGTACCAATATTTGGCTTTATTTAAGTCTCTTATTGTTCCAATTCCATTTCGATAACACTCTGCAACTTTTGACATTCCCAAAGCATCTCCACTTTCTGCAGCTTTTTGAAAATAAATGAATGCTTTACATTCATTCTTTTCAACCTTAATTCCGTATTGATAATAATTTCCAACCATATTTGCTCCACCAGGGCACCCCATCTCTGCAGATTCTTGAAAGCAAGTGATTGCCTTATTTTCATCCTTTTCAACTCCAATTCCATATAAATAACAATGTCCAACACA
>CAJVPU010002562.1:0-10410 GCA_910591775.1 Dentiscutata heterogama | reverse complement strand
AATACGATAAAATAATAATTATACTAATATTTATACATTCAAGAAGCTAATACTAAAAATCTATTCTATAACAGTATAAACTATATAACTAATTCTAAAAATTTATTAAAAAAAAATAAATAAATATTTAAATATTTAAAAATATTGCAAAATTTAATATAATTTAAAATTGATAAATCTTCTAATACTAAATATTTCAAGTATATTTAGTTATTTTAAATAGGATTAAAAACTGTTAAAGATAAATATAATATTAAATTAGTTAATTAATTATATTTTTATTTAGCAATTTGAAGTTCTTATTATATAAGTTATTTAATAAAATTTTATTAATCTTTTTTTTTGTAGTATTAAGGTGATCTTTATAGCCAGATGCTTTTTATTAATAATTAACAATATTTACAGTTATGATAGAAGTACAACTAGTTACAAATACAATTTTTAGTTATCTATTTAAGTGGTTTGCCTAAGTTTTACACTAATTACTATATCTGCAATCTAACTAGAAAATTATTTATTTAAGCTCTTTAGTTTTTACAAACAAGAGTATAACTAGCTATATATACAACTTTTAGTTGTCTATTTAAGTAGTTTTCTCTAGGTTCTGCACTAGTTACTATATTTGCAACTTAACTAGAAGATTATTTATTAAACTTTTTAGTCACAAATAGCTTACTATTTTTTATCTAATTAAGATGTAACTTAAAATATATACTAAATTTTGCACTATTTATAGATTTTATACTCTATTTAAAACAATTTTATACTTAAGATAAATTTAATAGAGCTATACATGTTCATATATATATTTATCTGCATGTTTGATAACTTCTTTCTAACTAGTACTTGTTGTATTGCCACTACCAAGTTTATATCTCAATATATCTTTTAGAATATTGCTATAATCTAATTTGTATCTTAAACTACAATCTTTTTATTTTAGTAGTTAGTTATTTATTTCTTGACTTTGTACTCATATTTAAACTTTTTTTCTTCTGCAGATTCTTTATTAGTCTTTTTTTTACTTCTAGCTACAACTCAGAAGAGTTAGTTTACCCAGATCTTAGATGTTTATATAGTTTTCTTTCTCTTCATACATGCTTTAGAGTATTTATTTTTTTCTTTTAGTTTGGCAATCTAGCAGTTCAATTAGAGTGTTCACTATTTAAAGATCTGGTTACTTAGTTTTTTAATTTTAGTCTCTGGTTTTAAATTTGGTCTTCCTGTAATACTATCAAAGATTGCACTATTTTTTAACTCAAAACTTGCTAAATAGGTTTTTAGTTATTCTAGTGCTTTGGATTTATTGTACTAAAGCTTATATTCTAGATTGTATAACCAAAGTTACAGATTTCTAGATCCTACTAATTGTTGAATAGCTGTTAACCATATTACAAGGTTATTTTTCAAAAATATTGTCTATAAAATTCAAATTCTAGATCTGCTATCTAGTAGTATAATAACTTTATTACTTTACTAAGTTGTCACACTCTTTTATTAATTATTTAATATTGTTTAAAAAATTTAATTATATTTATAAAAGATGCTACTAGAAAATATAACTTATTATTTTTTTAATTTTTCCTGCTTATAAGTTTTTTTAAGAAATAATTTGTATTGTTTACTTTTTCCTGATATTTATTAAAAAGGCTTTCAGAATAATTAGCTTCAAATTACAAAATAATACAACAATATTATAATAAAAATATTTTTTTCCAAAAATATATATTAATCTTTCTTATATAAAAATATTTAACCAGAGGCATTAATTAAAAAAACTAGCTTCAGTATAATATTTTTTAATTAATAAAAAAAAATATATTATGTATTATAGAATATATATACATATTTGATACATGTTAATTTCACTAAATTAACTATTTTGATATTGTAAACCTATATATATATATGTATTCACTTTATATACTACAGCTTACTTTTTAATAAAAAAAATTAATTATTTTAATAAAATTTATTAATATGTATCTATTTGCTGTACTAAATTTAGTATAGTCTTAAAACTAAAATAAAATAAAAAAACTATTAGCTATTATTTAAAATTTATAAGAGATATAAATAAATATATAAAGTTTATTTTGGTAATTAAAAATAATTAGTGTATATTTGGCAATCAGATGCAAGCAGATTTTTTTTAGAAAGAATTATTAAAGTTTGATTTAATCTGCAAATCATATGTTGGTAACACTTTTAAAAAAATTTCTGCTTATATAACTTGTTTTAACTAGTTATAACTTGGCCAAAAATATAATTTGTTGACTTTTTATTTATATTTAGAGAAAAGAATTAATAATTTGATTGGTATATCTATGAAGTTATAAAGGTAAATCATAAATATATTCATAGATATATACTAAAAAAAGTACAATATATAATGCAAAAAATAATTTAAATGCAAGTTTTTAAGTAATAATAGTGGGTATTTTTTACTGATATAATATGCAATGCCAAGAATATTAAAAAAATTAGTTGTTGGAGGGCAGATAAGCTATAAAGCAACAATATTACCAAAGAATATAATAGAATAGCATTTATGGCCACATGGAGAAAATTAGAAGAATTTATATTTAAATAATACAATTATTAGAGAATTAACTACAAAAAAGTGCTAAATATTTCAAGTAAGTTTTAATAAAATTGAAAATATGGTTGTGTATATCCTTGCAAGCAATCTAGGATGTGAGAAACAAGCTATTTTAAATAGAGAAAAAGAAGAAGCAGCAGTAACACAGTTATTATTAGTATATGAAGAATAAAGATTTGACTTAGGTTAGAAAATATCAACCTTGGTAGGTTAGATATTAACCTAGATCAATAGATCAAACAGAAATTTATACTATTTTTAAAGTTAATCCTTAAAAGTTGTTGTAATTAGAGTTATTAAAATAGAAAGTAGCTACTGTACTCTAAATATTTAAATAAAAAAATTTCTTTGCTTGTGATTTGAGTTTGTTTATTTTCTACTTCGAGAAGATAACTATTTTTATAAATTCTGGAACAATTTTGCTAAATGATTTTTTGGTCAATTCAATTAAGTTTAAATATTAGCTTAATTAGTATATCAAAGCTACTTTTGTATCAAATATAACTCTTACTATACAGAGTATAAGAACTTTAACATACCTATTAAATACTAATACCTAAGTGTTTTATAATTGATCAAATTAATAAACTTTCTAAAGTTTTTTTTTTAATTATAGCAATTGCCAGTAATAATGTTTTGAAAGTATTGTATTTCAGTATTCAACTAGATATATATATATACTAGTATACTAAAGTCTTGTAATATCTATATTAGTTATCAGATCTTAAATTTATATACAGTATACCAGAATTATAACCTAATCAAATTGGCCAAATCAGGTGTCCCAAAATTTATAAACCAATTTTTGACTTATGACTTGTCAAGAAAATAACCTGCATAGATCAGATAACCCAGAAGAGCTGTACTACTTTGTAAATTATAATATCTTCTACCTGTACAGTTATATTAAGAAAATTACACATTTTATTAGAGTTTTGCCTATTTTGAATTCTGACCTGCTTGACCCAGGTTAAAGTAATTTTAGCCCATGTCTCGCTGGGTTGGGTGACCTGTACAGGTCACCCAACCCGGGTCAAAGCTCTAATAAAGAACTTTCTGATAATTGTAAAAGTAGTTTAAAAGAAGAAAAAAGAGAAAATATTGATGTAATTAACCTTAGTATCTCAATAAACTGGCAAGAGCAACCAGTAACCATTAACCAATATCAATTAATCTAGTATATAATCATAAATGTGAATTTAATATTTTATCAATAAGTTTAGCTTTACTATATAAATTATTTCATTGATTTATTCTACTTAATTATATTGAATAGTAGTAATTAATTCTATTAACAGATGTGGAAAAGATACTTCAAACTGGGTTAATGTAAATATTAATATGTATGTGAGGTGATTAGGTTTATGGGTACTAATATTTGCTTTTCCAGTTGCTAATTGTTAGTTTTAATAAAGAACAAGTCATAAGCAAACACAGCCTATAGTACCATTTAATTTTTAATGTTAAATGAGTCGTTCATGATTTGAGTAGATAGTGTTATACTATACTTTAATGATAACAAGTGAATTAAATACTCCAAACCTTAATGATCCTTTATATTCTGTTTGTAGTTTTATTAATGCTTTTAATAGCAATTTAGTTAATGCTATAAAGCTTAGAAGTACTTTATGTATTGATAAATCTATGAATTTATAGTTAGGTAAAAAAAATAAGACTCCAGATTATCGCAAAATACCATAAAAACTGTATCCAGTTGGACAAGAGTGAAAAACAATTACTGATAGCTCTACAAATATTATTATTTAGCTGGAGCCTTGCGAAGATAAAGAAATTAGAAAAAATAAGCAGTTTGCATCAGAATATGGTAGTATTGCTACCAATGTACTTTGATTGGCACAACCATGGTTTGGTAGTGGATGAACTATTGTTGGTAATAGTTGGTTTGGATTACCAAAAGTTTGCTTACTTTTAATGCAAAATGGATTGTATAGTATTTTTTTTGTTAAAAAAAACATGGATGGCTACTTAATTACCCTCAGCATATGATTCAAAAACTTGGAAATACATATGGGTTCTATTTTTCAAAAGTTGCAGTTGTTGATAGGACTTTTCAACAGACAGAAATTTTCCATTGTTTATAATAATCTACTCCGGCTATAGTTTATAAGCTTGCATCTAAATTCTGATTTTAAAAAAAACATTGACAAAAAAAAGGCATAGTACATCACCTAGAAATTTTGTGTCCTGAATTGAACCAATATTTTACCAGTTATTAATAATATACATACGTAGCTATACAAAGGAATCAGAAAATCAAGCAATTTATTTTATTTTATTTTATTATTATTTTTTTTTTAATAACGATAAAATTTGCAAATTGTGCAAACCAATTAATGTAAATTACAATCAAGTGCTCATAGCTTATAGAGGCTCTTTTTAGACCTGCAAACGACGGCAAGTATCCATGTTATTTACGTTCTTCTGGATTATTGCCAACAATGGAATTGATTATACTAATTTAATGAATTATTTAAATGCAAAACATGAAAACTCTTTAATTTGCTAATATAGTATTGAAAATGTTAATTCTATAGTAGACTCTGGGATTTTTTATTATAGTACAAGTGTGGTTAACTAGGTGGCTTTATTATAAAGTGCTGATTGATTGCAATTAATTGCAATTATCACATCATTAATTGAATATATTTTTTTAAATAATAATTTTATCATAATTGATAATTGTTTATATATAATACTATTTAATTGCAATTAATTTTTCGGTACCCTGATATTTAATTATAATTCTATTAACAGTCACACGATTTGTCACATCATGATTTTTATTATATGATTTTTATAAATTACACAAATTGACAAATTCACACTTTTGAAATTTTTTTAAACCTGTAGTTAAAATATATAAAATACTTCTAAAAAGTTTATTACTGAAGTTTTTACGAATCGAATGCTATAAAAAATACAACATATAAATTTCTCTACATTGAATATAATACCTTCGAAAGTAGGTAATTATTTTATATACTTTTGGAAGATTCTTTTCAAGCTTGCAACTTTTTAAAAAATTAATGATTCATTAGATGCGCCAACATTAGATCTTTCAACAAAATGCATGTTCAAAAGGTCAGTAAATTATAAACTTTACTGTGAAATTTAAGAAAAACAGTTTTATAGTAAGTAGATCGCTTAATATTACATATAAAAAGTTCTTTTGAAGCAATTTCGGTACTACGTTTTTTTATTTATTTAGGTTTAGAGTTATAATTGCAACAATTATAATACAATTGGTTCAAAGATAAGTATAATAATAGAAGATTTTGTATTTTAGATAAATATAGTATATAATAAAGTATATATCTCTTTTTTTAGATGAAATCTGGGCTGTGAAACAAAAAAGATTTATTATACCATTTATTCATCTTCATTTTGAGTATTATTATCATTTTGAGCATTATCTTTACTTTGAGTATCATCCTCATTTTGAGTATTTTTTCATTTCTTCTTTCGTTGCTTTAAAGCCGCTATGGAATCCTTAACCAAGTTTTTAATTCCTCTTCTCTTTGATTTTTTTTTTTTAGTCAAGTAAACTTCTTTCGCAAGAAGGTTTTGCATACGTTCTATTCTATGTTGATAACAAGTTTCTATATTGAAGAATCCTTTTGTAGTATTTTGGGTTGTGTAATCAAAAAGAGAATGACTGTTGGGATCTGAATTTTGAAATGTGTTATATATCTGTTCACTTAAAGCCCATGTTTGTTCATGTTGATCTGGTACAACATGATCATCAATATTTATTACTTGGTCAACAAATTCATCAAGAACTGATAGTCATTTAATTTCATCTTGGCTTCCGTGTATTTGTCAGTGTAAGTTTTTCTTATCTCCAGATTTTTTTGTCATCACCTCTTTAACAAATTTAACACCATATGTCTCTAAAGCTTCGTCGTATGCTAGATAATGCCCTTCACGTGTAATATTAATAGATAGTACTTGATATAGTCATTTTTGAAGTTGTGAGTTTTTATGTAATTTTCCTAAAAAAATAGCGACTGATTCTGCATATCTAAATTTGCCAGTAACCATAAAAAAGTAGTGCAAATGCAGTGAGACATGCAATTTGTAAATCAAAATTTCCTTTTCGAATTTCAATTTTGTATACTTTCCAATAACCTGCCCACTGATAATAATTTAACCAAACTTTCAAAATATTATTAGACACATTTTTAATAGCATCAATAGTTTTATTCGTATCTTGTAGATGATAGCAAATTGCAATTCCGACTGCTGCCCAGATTAGCTCAAGAACTGTACATGTTGCACAATAATCTAAACCTTTCTCTAAATTCTCTAAATATTGAACACCAAGCTGCAATGCTATATTAAAAATTCCATAACCAGAAAAGGCTGCAAGTAAGGCTTGGCACATGTCTTTTGAAGTGTACCACTGTCCAAGAATAATATTAGCAGTAAGATTTTTATTTTCATAATTTTTAAGTTTTTGAAAAATAGCTTTATCACATGCAATATCGATTATATTAACTCCTGTATTTGCTACATCATTTAAAAACATATCGCATGTCTCATATGCATTTTTATTAGAATTTGGTGCTGGACTGGGTTTTAGAATTACTATCTTTGGTTTATTAAATTTGCATTCTATTTCAATAGTTTTAATAACCTTTTAATGAATATCACTAATATCAAATTTATTTTTCTTTTCCAAAAGCAGTTCTTCAAAATTTTGATTATAATTTTTATTTAGATTATCTGTAATCATTGATAACCCAATTGTAACTTTGCTCAATTGTTCAGAAAAAAAGACTGAAGGATTATCAGGCAAATTTGGAGGAAGTTTAAACTGGAATGTGATTCGTAGAGTAGCATGTGCAGTTTGCCGTGCAGTATCATAAATATTTCTATATGCGAATATTTTTTCTTTTATATTAATATTATCAATAACTGATAAATTATAGATATTACTTGTAGTTTCAAGTCTGTTAGCAGGATTAGCACTTTTTATGCGCCATCTTTCTGTATGAACTTCATGATTCCAAACATAAAAAATTATATATGCAGAACGAAGAATTTTATAAAGCTTTGAAATCATATTTGGGCATTTACAAAGTGAGCCCAAGACATGAGATAACCAAAATTTCCAACAACGAAAAGAAATTTCCATCACAATTGATACTAAAAATATTGTGATTCTTTTAATTGATGTTAAATTTAATGGAATTGATGGTGATCCATGTGATTTTCTTTTTCTTTTAGCAATTTCATGTTTTTTTACAAAAAGAACTATAATAAGACTATTAAAAAAAGACCACAGAGTTTGAGGCAATACCAAAGCATATTGTACAAGCAATTGAGGATTTTCTAATATTGGCAAATTATTTTTAAGCGAGATACATGATTGCTATAAAGATTCTCCAAGAAGATTTCTGAAGTATATACACTCATTTTCTTTTAAAGATGCTGCTTTTGCTTTAATGCTTAAATCTATTTTTGCTAATCTAAATGCTATTTGAGTAATTAGTAGAGTCGGCATAACAAATCGTTCAGAAGAATCTGGATTTATTGGTTTATAAAGCAATTCTTATGGCAAATAAGGCTTTAACGACTCAACTGCTGGCAACAATGACCAGATAAGCTGTTGTTTTTGTATTATATTATCCAATTTTGCTACTAACTGAATCTAATTTCCAAATGTTTCTAAAACTCTAGTTAAGTCATCATGTTTCTTATTACAGTCTGTTTCTCTAGTTCCTTTACCATACCTTCTATGTAGATGACCACCATTTGCCTCATAACATTCAGAACAAATATATAAAGATCATGTATTATTTGTTGACAAAACAAAAACTGAGTAACAGGTTTGTAATGCTTTACATGATCGTAGTCCTAGATATGAAACTCTAATATTACGTCCACATATTATCCACGAATGCTTGGAACAACCCTCACCACTTGTAAAGAAGCATTTATATTTATTACAAAATAAGCATTTTGCATAATGAAGAATACTACGGTCTATTCCTAGTGTTTGAATTTTTTTTTAAATATAGCTGATTTTGATTATAAAGAAAATGCCTATAACAGATACCAAGCTCATTTAATTTTCCATTATTTTGCTCAGTGGTATTACAATCGATTTCTCAAGTACTCTTAAGTTGTGCAAGAGGTCAGTTAGCATCAATTCTGTTGCATTGTTGTATTTTGTAATTATCATTGTCATTATATATAATTACACAAGGTGTGTATTTATTATCTTTATTTTCAGAAATATTTGGTATAATTTCATCAAATCCTTCATCTAACTCATCATATAATATAATTTCTTCTATTTAACTATTAAGGTCATAGTCTTCATTATCATCGCCATCTAGTTGTAATATTTTATCCTTAATATTTTGATATGTATCATTATTGAAGTTTAGAATAGAAAAGTTTTCAATTTCATCTACAGATTCACTATCAGAATCATTATAATCAATGTTTTCCATCATTGTAACTGCAAAGTTTTATGAATTTAAATAATTGTATTTTTTATTTAAAAAAATTTAATTACAATAAAAAATTTTAACATGTGAGAAAAGATTTATTCATATTTATTACTTAATAATTTATTGATAGAAAATATATTTTTTGCCTTAAATATCTAATAATATCATATGCACAAATTGTTTAATATAAACCCCCAATTTTTAATAAGAAAAGTGCAATAAAAAGCTTTTAATACATCTAAAAAAACTTCCTATTTATGTGTTCTTGGAAAAAGTTTATTACATAAATCTGCTTATCATTTAGAAAATTTTCTTTTCAACACATCATTTCTAACCTGTAAATAATTTACTATACCTTCTTTCCCACTATTAGTGCATCTATTAAATATTAGAAAATCTATTTATTACAAGTTGATAAAACATAATTCATCTCAACATGCTATTCTAACCTGTAAATAATTCACCATACCTTCTTTCCTGCATCTGGAATCACATCATCTCTTCAATAATACACCTCTTGAGAAATGTTTATTAAATATTAGAAATTAATATTTATTGCAAGTTGATAAAACACAAATTCATCTCATCATTAAGAAAATTCTCTTTTTCAGTATGCTATTCTAACTTGTAAATTCACTATGCCCTTCTTCCCGCTATTAGTGAATCTGGAATTGTATCATTGTCTCAATAGCATGTCCTTTGAGAATGTTTATGATTATGCCATCAAATTAGAAAATCAATAATTGTCCTATAAGGTGCTAAAAAGAGTATAGCGTGAATCTATCAATCGTATTTCACAAAGATTTCTTCAGTTAGTATGATTCTAAGAAACAATAATAACACTTTTCAATTTTACCAATACAAGTTTTCTCTGAATTATTATTCCCAACTAAATAGACATTATAGCATGGTATAAACAAATTATATTAGTATGACCCAAAACAGAAAATATCTTTTTAATTAAACCCAATTTCTTAAAACTTATCTGGAATAAATCTGTGAACGTTAATATCTTGCCCTGCACATATTTAACTTTTATTAATTAATTGTTATTATTTATAATTCTTATTTCTTGATTTAATGATTATCCTGCATCTTTGATATTTCTTATATATTTCTCTTATTATTCTTATACATCATTCTGATATTTACTCAACCTGATCTAAGCATAGTTATCTCCCTCCAGTAATGGTAACGGTAATGGTAACACTAAGCACAATTCCCACCGTGAGTTAAAGCAATTTGGATCTTAATTTTTTTTTTTTTTTTTTTTTTGGTATTAAGGTGACCTCTTTGGCCTGGGGAACTTTTTATTAGAGTATAGAC
>CAJVPU010002561.1:0-10411 GCA_910591775.1 Dentiscutata heterogama | reverse complement strand
ATAAAAAAAAAGCAATGATTTAACTCCTATTAAGTCTGCTCAGTGCTGTATTTGCACTGGGCAGTTTTCTTATTCCGTCAGTATTCAATATGAATTATCAAGATCTTTTTGACCAATTCATTAATACCACGACTCCAAAACAGGAGAAAGGTAAAGGAAAAGAAACTGTTAAGAGAAAGTATTCAGATCTTCACAAACAATCTTCCGTGAATAAACCAAAAAAATATGATGATAGTAGTGAGATCATCAATTTAACCGACCTATCAACATTGGAAGAAAACAAATTTAGCAATCAGTTAACGCATGGGCCAAAAAAGCTTGGCAAGGTTATAGTCATATTTGGACCCGTTGGCGCTGGCAAATCTCGCTTCTCAACCATGTTCAAAAAGAATTGCGAGGGCCGAGGTTTTTCTGTCTATTTCCCTACTGAACTTTCATTACGGTTGTGTGAGGATTTTAAGTTGTTTAATTCGAATCTGAAGAAATATTCATTTTATTTTCAGGATCTTGTTGTCGAGACTTTTGCCGAATCTATGAGCATGATTGAGCAGATGCATGCTTATTATTATGTGTTGCTTATCGAACGAACTAACTTGGATACTAAGATCTTCACCAATCTTAATATCGATAATCCTTTGAAGCTTGAGTATCTTGAAAAGAAGAATGCCCTGATTCCGCTTCTCAAGGCCGATCACTATATTCATGTTCGTTGTCATCCTGATACCTGTGTCAAACGTCAGCATAAGCATAAGCATGAGGGTGAAAATTGCATGCCTGTCTATCTGAAGAAGCTTTGCCAGGAGTACAATTGTCTTGCGCCTGAGCTCTATTCAGATCGAATAGTTTTTGATTCAAATTATGACTTGAAATCTGAAGATTCTCTTGAGGCGGAGGAAGCAAATGAGCGTTATCAGCTTTTCTTTGAGCAGCTTATTTAGTTTTTCTTTATTTTTTCAAACATGTATTATAATTACGATCAAATTACAAATAAACAAAATTGATTATTCAGTTTTTTTTAACTAATTAATTTTTTTCTTATGTAAATCTTTAATTACAATGTCAACCTATAATTACGACGAGGAAAAAACTTAATGTGTTATCTAAAAATAAAGTGACATTTTTTAGCGATCATGTAAAAACTTTGCACCAGTCGTGATCCAATTATGATCAACTTCTGTATGTGGAAACGTTGATCAAGCTTATAAATTATATATTTTCGAATGTGCTGAACCACAAGTTTAAACAATATGCTACTATGTTGTGGGAGAACTACCCTAGCATCTACTATTCACAGGTGTATGCTGACGCATTCTCTTCTCATTATCTTAACTACTCATTTCCCGAAATAGAACGTATCATAGATCATCGGCTTTAGTTAGAGGTTGAATTTAAAGCAATATAGCACATTTTTAATAAAATTTTCAAATAGCCTAAGCAACTTTTATTGGATGATCTGAAGATGGAATTAATCCACATAGTACAAACATGCTTTACAGATATTAAATCAGATTATGGAATCAACTTAATAAGCAGTTTGAACAATTCAGAGAAGAGTTTTATAATTTACATCCAATTTTCGCTATTTTTTTAAAAAAATTTTATTTTATTCATTTATCAATATGTAATTTATTCAGTATTTCTAATACCGAATAAAAAATTATTTATGTAAACAATGTTTCTTCGTGCACAGCTAATCAAAAATTTTCCATTGACTGATCTGAATTTATTTTTTGTTTACACGCGATTGACATGCTAGATTTTAGTTATGAAGGGTATATGCTTCGTCTCTACACTGTTCGTACCAATAGCCAAAAGATATTTATCGATATGAAGGAACCTGATATTTTTTTTGATATCAAGTTAAAGGACTTCTCAATGATCGACTCTTATTTGGAAGAATTTAAACCGGCCAGCTATGAAACCATAAAGTGCCAACCTTTTGATTCTTCATATAAACACGATTTTCTTCATCTTTATTTTGAGAATTACAGTATTCGTCGTAAGGCCTTGCAAGAGATAAAGAACTAATCAGATGAGCTAAACAAACGATTACAAGAAATCAATAATCAGAAAAAAAAATCGTATAAGGTAAAAACAGATATCACCAAACTGGAAACTGAGGAGCTTGAGGTTCATCAATCCATACAAGAATTTTGAGATTGCTACGACACTTATTCTGATGATCTTAGCTGCCACTATCGAAAGGTTGCACGTAAACATGATTTCAAGCTAGTGGGCTAGTATCAGCTCTTGAGTGGTACATTGACTAGTTAGATGACTGTGGATTTTTCTGACATAGAATCTGTGGACAGCACAGAGGTTCCTAAGCTTTTCTTGTTATTCTGGGATATAGAGTGTGTGAGCACCCGCGGTCCTGGCAATTTTCCGGTACCCGAGGAGGATAATGATTATATTTATATAATCCAGCTCGATATATTCTTGTTAAATCAATCCAAACCATTACGACGTTACAACCTTTCCCTCTTTGATATAAATTCATCATTATTCTTCTCTCTGTACTCTGATCAAGTATTATGTAATTTAGACACTTTTATATTTTTAAAGCTAAACAGTCAGGAAGAACTTCTGTTAGAATTTGCTAAATTATATGGCTTGTGTCAACCCGATTTTGAGGTGGGCTACAACACGAGCGGTTTCGATTGGTGATTTGTGCTAAATAAATCAAAACATTTGGGCATCCATGAATGATTTACCGAAACAATCTTGGGCCAGAAATCTAAATTTTATGCAAACATTCGTGAGACCGATATTCGGGTCATGGATATTGATCTTGATGATAAGATGCAGAAATATCAGTTTGCTAAGTTGAATTTGAGTAATCATGATATCAAGGTTAATTCTTTAGAATGACTGAAATATGAGTATTTCTACATCCAGGGCACCATGAATATTGATCTCTTGGTCTGGGCCAGGAAAACGTTCCAGACCAAGATAAAATATACGTTGGTACACGTGCTCGAGAAATGCCATTTGGGAGGGAAGATCGATCTTCTATATATTTCTGAGGAATCATCTGATGATACGAGGTCTATGTTCATATATATTATTTCTATCCTTTTTCGAGACAATCAATCTCTTATCACCAACCTATCTACAAAACTTTCAAAACTTTGCAAGATACCTGAGGAAATGTGTTTGGTATCTTTTTGTGTAGATACGTCGACTCTTGAAAGATGTGCTCTTGATGTAGCATTTTACTGTTCAGTGAATTCTTTGTGATTGCAAGAGCTCATAATACGATGCAATATAATAGGGAATTATATTCAGATTGCCAAGCTATCTTGCCTCACCATATTGAACATTTTTACTAACGTGGTAGGCACCATGGTCACTAATTTCTATGGTCGCTATGCTTCTTGGCATCACATGCTTATGTCTATGATGCGTAAGGGCATCATCGAGATATCCGACAAGTATGAGGGAGCATTGGTCCTTGAGGTCAACAATCTCTATCCTGATAACACATCTTTGTTAGATGAATTTCAACCCATGGCCAATCTTGATGTTGCTTCATTTTACTCTTCAGCGATAATACAGGACAACTTATCCAATGATATCTGTATTCCTATCGATTCTACCGATCCTTCTTTGATCATGGTCACCAACTATGATAGGGTATATGGTAAATTCTTGCCTTATAATGATCAGGAGTCAGAAATGGAATTGATGGCCTTGATGTGCAAGCGATTGTTAGAGAAATGTTTTGAGGTTAAGAAGAAGATAAAGCAGCATAAGCAAGATGCTATTTTGCTACCCTACTATACTGCGCTCTCCAATACACTCAAGTTGATAGCCAACTCCATTTACAACACAAGCGGCTATCCTTATTCACCTATTTACAACAAGTATGTTGCCCTCTCGGTCACCACTTTCTGTAGATCTACTTTATGCCAGACTATTGATTATGTGAGGGACCAGGGCTACCATGTGGTTTACGGGAACACGACTCGTTCTTCTTTACTCTTCCCAAGTCTCGCCTTGACGAGCTAACTTCCGAATTTAAATCGTTACTACAACACCTTGAAGAAAAGATCAAACAAACTTTAATAGCTTCTGAGCAACTCGAATGATCTGTGAACAACTATCTATGACAACATGGAAAACATTATATCACATTTGTCTACGAGAAGATACTTTGCCCTGCCAGATTTTTCAAGAAGTAGCATTATTGCGGCATCATTTACGAATGTGCACCATCTTTTGAAAGTCCAAAACTTTACTTGAAAGGCCTCAAGTTGATCAAGCGTAGTGCTTCCAAGTTCTACAAGACTATTGGAGAGGAAATGATTTGGTCCATATTAGGGTTCGACTCGAATCACCTTATCATGAGCAATTTTCGTGACCCCAAGCAGGTCATTCTTGACATCTTGATCCGCTACATTCGAACTCCTCAACGTAATTTTGATCTTTTCGTGTTGAATAGGAAGTATGACCCTACTTATGCTCTGTTGTCTGTTCTTGACTATTGGAATAATAGACATGTGATCATCAAGAAGGGGAATAAGATGGTCATCGATTTCGTGGCCAAGCGTGAGGTTGAAAAGAAATCCACCGATCTGGGTCGTTTCTACTATTATGTGTTGGAGCATCCTGACCCTAAAGCCTGAATAGAATACAAGATATGCATGGCTTCAAAGTACGACTCTTTGACACAAAAGATTGATCTTCTTTATTATTTCAAGACTCTGAAGGATCTTTGTACCTGTATCTTTGCCTGTGATGTTGTGCAGGCTGATAAAATAATTGGTTCTCTTTATCGAGAAATTTCTGACAAGTTCAAGCAATCCAAGCTAAACAGGGTTCTCACTCTTCATGTTGACTCGATCCTATTTCAAGTTAGTGATATTTTTCCTAAAAAGCATAAATTGTCATCTTCTCAGGCTTCTGTATCCAAGAAATTGCGCATTGACTATTATTTCTTGCCCCAATCGAAGAATAAATAATTTATATTCACACATTAATATAACAACTACTCTATTGGTAACTAATGATTTTAATTTGTACACCTGTAAATGTTTAATAAATAAACAACAATAATATGCATAACCGCATGAATAGTGATTTTTCACCGTTCATATGGTTATCGATGTATTTTTTCTTGCAATGATGAATTTTTCACATAAGATTTGGTACATGATCTTTTCCCACTTAACCGAATATGATATGTTCAAGATTCGTTGTGTTTTCCGTTTCTTCAATGCTACGTATTTCTATCTCCATCTGAACTCTAAGAAGCACGTTTTCTATTTCTATCATTCTTATCGAACTATCAAGGTCCTATTATTTGAATTTTTGACATGTGATCGATACGTAAATTTCTGACTAAACAGTTCCCGAAAACAAAAACGAATTTTGTACTCGAGAACTTCATATGCCAAGATCTATTGTAAAAATCTCTTGAAGAGATATGGCGGATACGTGTTTAAGCACACTCTAAAAAATCTTAAAGATATATTTGCGACTTCCTGCCACTTTTGTCACCAATTATCTGATTTCTGCGAGTTGATCTTTGTCTCTTCTACATTAAGCTGCACCTCGTGCTCTTCTCCCATTGGCCATTACTATTACATTTGTGAAAATTGTTTTAAAAAGGACTTCTCTCCCAGCTACATCCTTCAAGTTCAACCTGGTTGGCCAAGATTCAAGCATCTTGTGATAATTTTTCTCGACGAACAAGATCAGTAGCGCGCTTCTTGTAAACATATTTATTTTTTTTGTTTTTATTCATCACTGCTTAATTGTCGTTACCTATGATAGAGAGAATTCTCGTCGAGATTTATCAGAGAATCTTCGATCTGCTCTATTATGATGATATCTTATCTTATGCATTCACCTGTAAACACATGGGATCTTTGCTATGAAAATGACCCTCTGAGGCTATGTTGATTTTGTGAATACAAATTAAATTTGCCAGCCATCTAGTAATCCAATTTAAATAAACTTTTTTTTAATTTGTAAATCTCAATAGAATCTACAAATTAAAAAAAAATTTATTCAAATCGGATAACTAGATGACTGGTAAATTTAAATTTTATTCACAAAATCAACATAGCCTCAGAGGGTCATTTTCATAGCAAAGATCCCATATTCATAAAATATATACATGCTACATGTTTCCAAATCCTGTTCGAGATGTTTGGATTAGCGAAAATGATATTGGCCATCGAAACCCATTTCTTTATAATTTCATATCGCTTCAGATTGTGAGAAAAACAGTGCAACCTTGCTATGTGACCTTCGAGAACCTTTCTTGCTATTTATGTATTATTAATTACTCCAATTGGGATGCATACCGTTGTGATTGAAGAAAGCCTTGCAATCATTGTGAAAGATGCCAAAATACTTATTGTAAAATCCAAGCTCGATTTGCCAAGGAAGTTCAACCACGCAAGAAATTTTTCTATCAGTGTTTTTCACCTTATAGTAGGTCTAAGCATTTGATCTGTATGAGACGTCAGGATGTTAGAAAGGAACAATGTGACCGTTGTTGGAGAATAATGTTTTGTCGCATGTCGTTAATCTTCAACAGGTGCCAGATTCCTGGTTGTTCTTTTTATTCTGTGAACCTCAAGATGGACTTGCTCAGTTATTCACTTTTGCACTATTATAAGCTTTGCAAGTCTTGCTATTTCACTTTCCTGCGAATAGTCGATGTACAATTCTCTCATCTCATAATTTGGAAGAAGCAATAAGTGCCCATATACATTTTTTTAATATAAATATAAATATATATTAATTTCAAATTTCATATATCAATTTTATTATTTTTTTTAAATTTAAAATTTTATATATCAACTTTATTGTTATTTATTTTTATTAAAAAAAAACATCACATTACAATAAATGTCATTCAAGTATATTGTTTTTGATAAGAATATTACGTCTATGAGAGACTATATTGAGATTGCCAGTTTCTATAAACAAAACCAGCAATCTTCTTTCTTGCTCAATCATCTAAAAAATAACGAGTTCGATCCTTTGACTTTTGATCAGTTGATGATAACGCATTCTAATCGTGCTAGGGCCACATCATTTGCCAGCATATCTATACATCCACCAAACCTTACATATTCTGTATCTGTTGAGTATATACGTGATTGTGAGATTCTCGTGATCATTGAAATTGTCAAGAAACTCGACACTGATGTTATGTTCGTCCAGGAGCATGTGTTCTACTAGGCCAAATCGATTTAATGATCTACCACCCGAGCTTTTTCACGAGATTTTGCTCTACTTAAAACCTTTAATTCTTATTTCGAATGAGGAGTTTTACTATTTCCAGCAATTAAAATACATAGCCAGAAGATGGCATGATTTCTATTTGCGAATTTTTAACATGTACGCTCCACGCTACTGTATAACCGAGGAGCGTGATGAGTATTTCTTTCTCGTGCCTAAAATATATAATTATCCTTACCAATTGAAATTCAGTACAAAAACGCGAAAATATTTCATTTTGGTCAAATTTGTTGGCAATACATGGTCACGATGCAAGCTTTTTCCTTTTGATTATTGATGCTTGTGCCTATTCAAATTCTTCCAAAAAGAGTTGCGTGGTGGGTTCTTCTTCTCTTTCCTGTAGCCGATCTACCAAATTACAGAAAATCTGAATGTTTCAACTGTGCCCGGTTTATTTACTGCATTAGCTTCAACCGTTACTATCTTTCTTATCAAGAATGTGAATATGGGAATAAATGCATTTCACAAGCCTCTATTCTCACTTTCAGCGGTATCAAAGATCTTCATATTCACACTTTCTGTGAGGAGTGCCAGTTGGTGGAAAACCATCTCACGTATTTTTAACATTAAAAATTTCATTTCTTATTTTCTTTTATTTTTTAAATTATAAATTTCATTTTTATTTTAAATAAAGTTTTGGTTGCCAGTTTCCGCAGATGAAACTGGCAACCGCTTTTCATTATCAACTGGAAAATTATCCTTCTATGTTAATACAATTCAACAGCTCCTATAATTTTATCATATTTAAAAAAGCTATATAAATCTTTGTTTTTCATTAAAGTAATTTATTTTTTTTTTTTGAAGAAATATTAAAGGTAAGAGGCTCCAACCGTGCATCGTCTAGTCATTCATTTTCCTCATTTTGTACTAACCTCACTTCTCCTAATCAGTTAGTAAACCTAAATTACCCTTGTGAACCATCTCCTCACAGTGACTGGCCACAAGCATGTCTCTGATACAATATTACTTGATATTAGAGTTTTATGCAGTTCGTGCCGGCCGTAGGCTGGGTATATACACCACTTGAAATGAGTGTAAAAAACAGATAGATGGTTAATCTGGTACTTTGTATAAGAAATTCTTTTCAAAGCAGCAAGCTGAAGAATTTATTAAGATGATCGATCCACACAGTATCTTAAACGTGTAGACTGACGGATGTTGTAATAATTTTAAAACAATTAATAGGCAAAAATCATATTTAGGTTCTTTGAATTCAACGGCCAAAATTGGTGTATTCTTTGCTGATAATAACTTACGCAATTTATCAGAACATTTGCCTGGCTAGCACAAACAAATAATCATGCCAAGTTGTACATGGTAATTCGTGCTCTGGAAGTAACTGCATCACACCTCGATTTGCTCATCAACACTGATAGCACATATGTGATCAATCATATAACATGCAATTACCCAAGGCTAATTCTGATCTAGTAAACCAGATGAACAAGCTTATTCAAACGCGAACAGGTAAGACATATTTCAACTGGGTGAAAGGCCATAGTGGTATCTACCAGAATGACCAGGCAGATCATTTTGCCTATCTTGATTCGCAAAAACCATATGTGCAATCCACCCTAGTATATATTTCGAAGAAAACTATTGATACCTATTTTTCTGGAGCAGAAAAAAAATCTGATAATTTCATGAGTACAACCGATTCGTATATTGAAGAGTTTATTCGTATTCTTCAAATATTAGAGCAGGATTGCGATGAGGAAAGGCTAGTCATAACCGTAAAAAATAAAAATATCTTTTTGATGTTGGCCAAAAATCATATCGAGCGATGGCTCCAAAATGATTAGTTTAGCGCCAATAAGTGGCAGAAACTCAAAGCTCCTAAGGATATCTGTTTTCGAATCAATGCGCATATCATGGGTAGGAAAAATATAATCGAATACATTTATCGGAACAGATCTAAACATTTCTCAAAGATACTTAAGATGTAATATATAATTTCATAAAAAATTACTTTCATTTTTTTTTATATTTTAAATATATTTATTCATAAAGTTGTTATATAAAATTTTACATTTTTGTATTGCAGTTGTTCTTTTGCCTTTAAAATATACAAATCCATTTTGAATACGATCAATTTTATAAAATAGCAAATCTTGATTTAATTTTTGATCTTTTTTATACAATCAGAAGAAAATATGTTGTCTGGGATTAATATCTCTCCTTGTTCTTAAGCTTCTAATATAAACATCGTGAAATTTTCGACAAGTTGTTTTAATTTTTTCTCTTTCTCTTGGCGACAATATTTCAAATATGTATAGTAAAATATTATTATTGAGTTTTTCTATTTTTTGCCTTATTTTAAATCACATTTCATCTTTTTATATTTTTTTATTTTGTTGATCTCGATTTATGAAATTGGCAATGCTTAATTGATTTTCAAGATTTTACAAGTTTAAATCAGTTAATAAATAATTCAATTTTTCTTATATCTCTTGCCTTTAACCTGTGATTGCAAACTTTAATCGAACTTTGGCATTGGCGATCCATGTAATAGATCGCCATCATCAAAGTTCGACTGAAAACTTTGACAGCGTCAATTGTAAACGTCGATGATGCACCGCAATGTGGCGTGGCAAGATGGCATCCGATCACGATGCCGGCTAAGTTTCGGGGTAAGCCGATCTGGCTTGCCACTGCCGTTGGCATACGGCGATTGTTTCTTGCCTTGTAATTTAGTTCATATGTGAGGGAGATAGTATACAAGGGTAATTTAGGTTTACCAACTGGGTGGGAGCCAATAATTCATGTACGCGTTTGCTACTAATTTCGCAGCAAGATTGGGTCGAGCTCCTACAGCGTAGGGGGCACCGCAAATAACATAAGAACAATAAGTGCATGATTTGACTAGTTACAAAATTTATTTAGTAAAAACAAAATATTTTATAATTATTATATATTTTAAAAATATGTCTAAAAAAGTTGTGAATATTATTAAAATTATCAATCTTCTTTTAAATTTTATTAATAAAAAAACAAAAAAAAACAAGAAACTAAAAACTTAAAAAAAATAAAAAAAAATATTATTTTTTATATCCAAATGCTTGCACCCAAATATTATTTTTGAATGCGGCACCAAAATAAATATAATCTTCACTAATAATTTGTCTTTTATGTCCTTCTGATGTCATCCAAC
>CAJVPU010002560.1:0-10412 GCA_910591775.1 Dentiscutata heterogama | reverse complement strand
AGTTTCATGTGGTAAGTATATATGTGCTTCTTCAGGGTTATGTTTGGTTTTTGTTTGAACAGAAATTTTGATATAATGTTCGAAAAAGAAAGTTGGATAGTTTGATTTAATAAAATATATGAAAAAAGCAAGTGTTTGTGGTGAAGATAGAAGTTAGAGTTTGTAGTAGGATAAAATTTGTTATAGCATGTTGTAGCATCATAAAAATCAAGTAGATTAGAAAGAGAAAAATTAGTAGATTTGTCTAATATAGTGTTTGTAGTTGGAGATGTATTGTCATTATCTGAGTCTTCAGGAGAATGGTTTTTGGAAGATTTGAATTTGGGTGTAGAGGTGTTTATAAAAATAGATAGAATAGTAACTTTTTTGAATGTTGTAAAGAATGTGCTTTGAGAGGGGGTCTTAGCAGGATTTGATAGATTGGAAGCTATGGCTTTTTGAGTTCCTACTATAGAGTCACTCACCATATGCCCGGCTTTTACAGCTGTGCAAGAGACAGAGTCTGCTCTGTATGTTGAGTCTGACTATCATTAATTGGTTTTTCTATGTAAATAGGCTTTACTACCCGCCTACTTATATTATTATCTTTCAAAAATAGCCCACTATTAGTGGAGAACATCGTTATTTTAGAAGTGGTAGCTGTATTAATGTTGTCTATAGAAGGAGTTATTGAAAAAGTGAACTATAGGAGTTTGAGGAGTTTGCAGAGTTTGAGAAGAGGAAGAGAAAGTCATCTAGAATAGATGAGATGTTGATCTTGTAGTGTTTAATAATAAATTTTTTGGCCTTGATATAGTGTTTAAGTTCATATTCTTGTTAGATTTGGGGCATTAAAAATTTAGGTCAGGTTTTGATATCATAATGAAGAAATATATGTGCAAGAGTATGAGAGCTAATGGAAGGTAAGATAGCTTTTTCGAGAGCTTCTTCAAGTTTAAGAGTTGAAATATCATCATTTAATGATGCAGTATTGAGATAGGGTTTAAAGTAGGAGTAAAAGTAGTATGCAGTTCGTTTGGGGTTTGTTTCCAGATTGTTAATTTTTGCAAATTTTTGGTCTGCTTCAGTAGCTAGTGTATTTAGTGTTTGTATTGGAATGGCCTTTTTAAAAGTTGCTGAATGTTGGTTTTTTGAATAAATATAGAAAAATCTAGATCAATTTGGGTAATTGTTGGGGTTTCTTCTTTAGGAGATGCTGGCAATGTTTTGAAGGATTTGTCAAAAAAGAAAGTAGATAGATTAGAGAAGTTATGTTCAGTATCCTGGTAAGATAGTATAATTTTTATCTTTGCAGGTATGAATATAGTAAAGAGCTTCTTTAGTGGTTTGAAAAGAGCAATTTTGGAGAGAGGAGGGATTTGTAATTTCGTATTTAAAAGATAAATATTTTTTGCATTTATTAGCGAGTGTTGTTGCTATCTGGTATTTGAGGTAGTTGCAAACTTTGGTTTCATTGATTTCAGTGAACTGTTTTTGTATGCTTTAAAAAAGTTTTCAAACCAAGAGTTAAAGTTATTGGTATGAGGTTTAAGTGAAGGAATATGAAAAGTATTCATAAATCTAGTTTTAGGAATATTAAGTATAACTGTAACTGTAAATCGATTATTGTTGTGGATGCTAAAGAGAGGTTTTTTGGTATTGTCATATTTGAAGTTGTATTGTTAAGAGAGTCTGAGTGGGTAAATATCCAGTTTTTCTATGAATTTTTAATAGTGGATTGTTCTGTATTTGCTATAAAAAAAGAGATATAGTCGAGCAAAATTGATTGCTACTTTGCTGCGATTAGCAATTGAGTATGAGGAATTGCATAGTGTGATTTGAAGATATAAATGTAGTTAAGCTTGGTAAAAAGAAGTTCAGTAAATTTGGTGAGTAAATTTTTAAGAGTTGAGATGTATGCATATTGGAAAATATTAAGTTCAGAGGAGGGTGATTGATTTGATTATTGGAGGAACTCTGTAAGAAATTCTAGTTTTTCAATAGCTATGGATTTAAGTAAGTAGTTAAAGCTTTGTTTTTGAGGAGGTTTGGAGGTTGGCTCTTTTCCTGTAGTTGGAATTGGCTAGCCTGAAGTAAATTTGCGAAGGTGGGTTTTGGCAAAGCTGAAGAGTTTTTGGGCAAGTGTTGTGTTTAATTTAGTATTTTGTTCCATTTCATGGATAATTGGGTAGTTGGCAAACCAGTAAAGTCCTGAGATGTGTCTCTAGTGGGTTTGTTGCTTGTTGTTTGTTTTGTTTGGATGATTTTTGTAGGTTTTGTTTAATTTCTTTATCTCTATTAGCAAGTTTTTGAAGGAGATTGATTTTGGTATCTTTAGTAAGTTAAAAGAAGTAGTAAAAGTGAAAAAAAGATTGTTGTTCATGTATAAAAGGTTTAGTAAGAGAGATAGGTTTAAGTATGGCATATTGAAGGTTGTAAGTACAGTCATGGTGGATTATAAGGCCTTTGAAGAACATAGATTTGAGTAGTCAGGTGCATGGTTTGCTTTTATAAAAACACAAGAGATGTTTTTAATTTTGCAGATTCTGCATGTATGATAGTGTTGAGAGTGAGAATCAATTGCGGTAGGTTTAGAGTCTGTATGAAGAGTAGAGGGTGTGATTTGAGAAGTTAATTAAAATTTTTGTTGTTGTTTAGAGAGAGGTGATTTGAGTAATATTTCTGTAATTTTATTGAAATATTTTTGAGAGATAATTGTATTTGAGGAGATATCTATTGCTGTAAAGCTAGTTTGTCTGAGTGGTGTAGTGTGAGGAATTTGGTAGTGTTAGGATGTAAAGTTTGTATGAAATTTGCTGCATAGACAAGTAGATAAAGCAGGTTGGGTTGGCATTTTAAAATAATAATGAAGTTTGTTGAGTTCGCAATTAGTAGGATTAATATCTTTGGGTAAGATACATAGGGTGAGTGGTTAGATTCTTTTGTTCCAATACCAAAATGATCTGGGTATTTGTTGTAATAATAGTTGAGATTATATATATTGCTAAAGTTAAGCGTGAAAATTGGTATGTTGGAGTAGTTGCAGGCTAGTTAATCAGCTTTGTTGTTGAGTGCATTGTCTTGGTGTGCTTGAACTTTATGAAAGGTAATCGAGAGATTAAGTAAAGAACAAAGACTGAGAAATGTTTTCTAAATAGACCAATATGAAGTATTTGAGAAATTTGCTGTGATAGAGTGTAAAAGGCTGTTGTGTTTTGAGATTACAAATTAGAAATCAGTATAAATATATATAGAAAAGTTTCAAGAGACTGTATTAATAGCTGACAGGATTGTTAGAAGTTTAGCTTTAAAGGAACAAGGCCAAAGTTCAATTTGGGCTTGAAAAGCATACTGAATTGTTTGGTTACAAACTTGTAGCCAACCAATGCCTATTGGGATTATTTATATTTGTAACAGAGCTATCAATATAAAAGGTAAAGTTATTTAAATTGCTATTTTGAGCAGCAATGTTTTGCAGTATATCAAGAGCAAGGCTAGGTTAAAAAATTAAAGGAGTTTGGATTGTTGGGATATTGAAGCTTGGAAAAAGAGAGGGTGGGCTGGGGTTGGAGAGTATAATTGAATGCAGATAATTAGTATAAAAATAAAGTGTATTGTCAGAATTTAATCTGCAAAAAATTTTATAGCCAGGTTGGTAGAAATAAAAATAGTGCATTTGTTAGCAATGATGTTGGAGTTTAAGGGGTAGTTTAAACAGGAGATTGCAGTTATAGGGGGTAAAGAGTAAGGTGGAAGTAAGTGGTTTATAGAATTATATTGCTAGTGATTTATTAGAATATAGTCAGAGTTGTTAGATTGATGATAGACTTTGCCAATAATAATTTGGTTGTTTAAGAGAGTAATAAGCCATGGCCTGGAGTGTTTGTAGATAGGAGTGACTGATATTGTGGAGACTACCTATAATTTGGTTACCCAAACCTTTAATATCCTATCCCCAGATCTTAGATATATACTCCCAACTATAGATGCTGGTGAAATTAATTTCACCAATTTCACCAATTCACCACCAATTTCACCAATAGTGGTGAAATTATTTCACCACATTTCACCATATTTCACCAGCATCTATACTCTCAACCAACTTTATTTAATAAATTGTTTTATATTTACATTATATAGTTATAATATAGTATTAAAAAAGCAAAAAAAAGAAAAAGATAAAAAATATATAAAGAAAATATATAATAGAGATTAAAAGATTAAAAGTTGTAGAAATAAAATAAAAAAATAGAATAAAATAATAGTATTGTAAATAATAAAGTATATAGATCTGCAGTATTAAATATTTGTTACAACATTAGATATAAGAAATATAAAGGAAAAAATTGTAATAGTAATTAAGAGAATTATAAAAAAATTTTATTTTTTTAAAAAATAGCAAAATATAAATATTCACACTATAGTCAGTAATGCTACTATGGTGCACCAGGTCTAACATGCTATCATAGAATTCAAATATATGGCCCTGCAATACCATATACCATAACCACTGTACTACAACCTGTAGGATTAAGAAAATTAATTTTGCATATTTTTGAAGTTTGTTTTGGGTATGATTTACAAATCAGGTACTTGATTTGACCACGTGTTGGTTTGTCAGAGAATTTTGTGTTGTACAATATATATTTGCATTAAATTTAGAATTTTTGGATTTTGTTAGAGTTAAGATAGAAAATAGGTCGACGAAGTTATTTTAGACAGCATTTGAAAAGAAGTTTTAAATGAAGTTTGCCACCAAAAGAAGTAGACAATTTGCTTCAAGATAAGATTGTAGGTTTAACCTATGAAGAGGAAGTGCTTTTGTCACAGAGTGAAGTTGTGGATACTGAAAGTAAAATTTCAGAAGAGAGAGCTAGAGATATTTATCCATATAAGTTTTTTGGAGTTGGGTTTACGAGAATGCAATGGTATGTATCTGTATTAATGTATAGAAGTAATAGTAAAGTTATAATTTTAAAGTAATTAATTATAAATATTATAGTTTGCAAAATGAAGAAAAGATTGTAAAAAGAAGATTAGAAGAAATAAATGATTGTATACACAATCAGGAATTAGAACATGATAGTGAAAAAGAGCAAGTTGATTGTGTTTTAGAATATTTTCTTGATTAGAAAGCAAAATAATCACAAAAGTTAGAGAGAATAAGGATGTTGCATTGAGTAGAAAGTTTTGGTGAAATTATTAGTAGTGGAGATATTGTAGAAGGTAGTTCGGATACAGAGTTGTAGATAATAAAAGAGGAGTAATATTAAGTAAAGGTATAAGAAAAGAAAGTTATTTGTTTGTTTGTTTTGTAGTAGATTAGTTTGGTTGTTATGTGTTTTGAGATTTTAACAAAGTTTATAATAAAGTTAAAGTTGTAAATAGAAAGGTATATTGTAATTTTAATAAACTATTTGAATAAATAAATTAATAATCTATTGTAAATGACAAAATAGGAGAAGAGAAATAGATTGAATATTGGTTTGGAGAGAGAATTAGGTAACCAGGAAGGGTTTGTTCATTTATATCAAAATATATATGTATTTCAAGTATAATAATATTAACTAATATTTTATAAGGTTGAAAGAAAGAATGTTTGAGCAAGTGATGAAGAAATGATTTAAGAGTTTGTGAAGATGGAAGAAGTGGTAAATTATATTTGTAAAAAAATTTGTTGAAGCATGTCTCCTCAGAAAGATGTGATGATTTGGTATCTGGAGAGAGAATAAGATCTTCTGCAAAATCGCTCACCATATGCCTAGCTCTCATAGCTATGCAAGAATCTAGAGTTTGCTCTGTACATTGAGTCTGACTATCATTACTTGATTCTTTCACATAAATAGGCTTTCTTGCCCACCTACTTACATCATTCTCCTCTAAGAATGGCCCATAAGAGGTGGAGAACATCATAATTTTAGAGGTGGCAGCTGCTTTTATGTTTTTTGCAGAAGTCTCTAATAAAAAGATTGGTTGGGTAAGTGGAGTTGTTGATGTTCTATAGTGTTAGAAGATTGTGAGAGAAGTTGGGGCTGTTGAGTTTGGGTTGAAGGTTTTTTTGTATTAGCTGAATTGTTGTGTTTTTGAGAGTTTAGTAAAAGAGAGGTAAAAAGGGTTAGTTTAACAATTTCGTAAAAATTAATAATAAGTTGTTTAGCCTGGGAAAGGTGTTGTTCATTGTATTAAGAGTAGATAATGAAAAAAGTTTGTTTGGGGGTTTTAAAAATATCAAAGTATGACATAACTCTGCTAATAAAGGTAGAGTCTGTAGTTTGTTTAAGGAGTTTATTGATAGATTCATCAAGAGATAAATTATAGATTTGGTTATTTTTGGCTACTATTTTGAGATATTTGTTAAAGTAGATATAAAAGTAAAATATATTATGACGGATATCAGAGACAGTATTGTTTTTTTTAATTATAGAATACTTCTGCCTTATTAGCTAATTTAGAGAAAGTTTGAGTTGAAAAGGGTAAAAGTTGGAACTGGTTTTAAAAATTCGAGTTTATCACATAAAAATTTGAGTTTATTACACCAAAGTTTGAGTTTATCACTTCAATTATTAATGATTAAAGTGATAAACTCAAATTTTGGTGTGATAAACTCAAATTTTTATGTGATAAACTCAAATTTTTAAAACCAGTTCCAACCTCTAGAAAAGGGTACAAAAAAAAAGGCTGGACAAAAACTATCTTTGTCAAAAATAGTAAAGTTAAAAGTAGGTTAGATTTTGGGTGGTAATTGTGTTCATGTGTCAGAAGAGAAGATAGAAGCAGAGTAAAGTTTGAGTAATTTCTTGTAGAAGTGTTGATAGATATTGTTATAGATATGTTGATTTGAAGAGTTTGAATCTTTGAAGTTTTCTATAGAAGGTAAAGGAATATTGCATGGATACTTGTCACTGGATTGGCAGGTGTAAATATAATGGAGTGTTGTTTTAGTTATATCTTCATATTGGTTTTGTAGAGAAGTAATTTCAGGAAGTGTATAAGTGAGAGGTAGTAGTTTTTTACATTCAGAAGAAAGAGTTGTAGCAATATTGTAAAGATATAATTGTATATTTTGTTTTAAAATTCTTGAGATTTGTTAGAAAATTGTTGAAGGTATAGTGAAATAAAGAAGGTAAACCAGGTATCAAGCTTCTTAGTAAAAGATTTTAGAGATAGAATATAGAAGTTCTAAATAAATTGTTTTCTTGGTATATAGGGTTGAGTTAATAGAAATTAAGCAAATATTTTTTAATTAGTTTTTTTAAAATTTTAAACAAAAACAACTTAACAAAATCTTAATCAAATTTAATAATTTTTTTTTAAAATTAATTTTACAAATTTTAAAAATTATTTAAAAAAAGTTTTATTAAATTTGGATAAGTTTTTGTTAAGTTATTCTCATTTAAAATTATAAAAAAATTTTATTATAAAAAATTTGCTTGATTTCTATTGACTCACCTCCATATTGAGGTTGATATTGATATTAAATATGCTGTCATTTTGAATTTGAAAAAGAGCTTTATTGGAAGTATCTTTACTAAAAGAATAGTAAATTCTAAAATAGATAGGTTTAATTTTAAGATCCTGAATAAACTTTTGAGCATAGATAGTTTGATACTTGTCTTGTAAAAAAAGATGAATTCATGCAAAGTTGAGTGCAACTTGGTTTCTGTTTTGGATATTGAAAGGAGGAATAGAGTTTAGAGATGTTAAAATTTTTTTATAATCAAGATGAGTAAAAAGTAAGTAGTAAATTAAAAAAGTAAAGATTTGAAAGTATTAAGAACTATGGAAAAGGGAAGAATTGAATTTGTGCTAAGTGAAAAGTTAGTATCAAAGATAAGATCTAGAAGAAATTTAGACTGTTTTTCAGCTAAAAATAGTTAAAAATATGCCTAGATATTTTTGTATCTTGGTTATTGTTGTTGGTATTGTTTTTAGCAAGTTTAATAGGTTTGCCAGGAGCGAATTCAATTAGGTAAGGCTTAATAAAGTTAAAAAGCTAGTAGCCAAGGGTGCTTAATTGTGTTTGGTTTTCCATTTCTGGAGTGATAGCAAAGTGTTGAAACTAGTCGAGATTTTTGGAAGTATTATATTTAGGTCTAGGTTGTTGATTATCTGGTTGATTAGATTTAGTGTTTGGAGAATATTAGTTGTGATTAGCTGAGTCAGAATTAGAGATATTATTAATGAAATTGGTGGCAAAGGTATCAAGATCTATAGAGAGATATGATGTATCTTTAGCTGAGGTAACGTGGTGTTAAAGAGAGGTTAAGAGGGTTAGGTTTGGCTTTAAATTTGCTAGAATAAGTTTGTTCTTTAATTGGTTGTGAGTGAGAGAAATCAAAGGATTTGCTTGTATTAATATTAGAAAAGGTTTTAAAGGAAGATTGGGGAATGAAGCAATCATAATAGAGGGTTATTAGTAGAGATAGAGGTAGTATTATGAAGATCTTGAAAGATAGAGGTTAAGTCTTTTTTAGATTGATCTAGAGAAGAGATTGCAGCAAAGATTGTGGAGTTAGTAGAAGTAGTCAATAAAGAAGATATAGTAAAAACACAAAAAATATAGTAGACTTTCTTGTCAACCAAAGTATACATATTATTAGAATGATGCTTGTTGCTGTAAAAATAACAAGTAATAATTTTAAGTCATTTAGGACAAGTATGTTGACATGATTGATATGTAGGAGAAGGTAGAATATTTTTGAAGGTTTCTGAGATTTGCTAAATCAAATTAACAGTTTTTTGGAAGATTTTTTTTTTAGTAGGTACTTGGATAAATATAGAAACAGGTTGATAAGTAGAGTTGTTTTTAGCAACAAATTGAGTATGATACTTGTTGCATAGATATTTAATAGTAGTTATTGATTTTGGAGCTTGAAAGAAGTGAGTAGCTTTTGTAGAGTGAGTAGTTTTAGTATAGCAAAAAGTGGGCTCTTGGTATGGTAAGATTGGTTTAATATTATCAGTTGGTTCATCTTGAAAAAAGGCGATAATGAAGCTTGTAGAGAAATAAGCATAGAAATAATTAAGGTCAATGGTATTTGGTTTTTGCTAGGTTAAAGTAGGCATTTTAAAAAATTAGAAAAGAATAAAAATTAGTAGATTTAACTTAGAATTTGTAATGGAAATTAGTTTTTTTATAAGGTTTTTCTAAGTTGAAAATAGAGTATAAAATTAGAACAGAGGTTGTATTAAAATAAGCTATTTAGAAATAAATAAAAATAGAGTCTTTAATTTAGATTACACAAAAGTCACATGATCTATAAACTAGATTTTGAAGTTTTGTATTATACAAAAGTCATATGATAATTACATGTTACATGAAACCAAAAAGAAAATCTTATTGTATAAATAAATTACAAAAAAGGCAGATATTAAAATTGTATAATATTGGCTAAAATGAGGCAATTTTAGTGTAATTTAAAAAGTATCACTAGTTTTAAAGTATTGTAGAATGTAGGTAGCATGGCTGGGATGGCCTTAGTTATACAAAAAACGTCTCTAGTTGTTTGGAAAAAGGAGAATTCCCAAGATAAAAGAGAAAAAAAAAATAAATGAAGTTGAGAATTGTTTTGCTTGTAACTTAGTCAATATTGAAGCTACAGAGGTCTATTATAGCTTGTTTTGAAGAGAAAAATGTGTAAAATAGCTTGTGTTATACTTTAAAGAGAGGTTTAGAATCTGGTTTTGTAAAAACGGCAAAAGAGACTTATATAGCCCAGAAGGCCATTATTTAAAGAGTTTTAAAGCTATCTTTTTAAAGTTTTAAAATTATATATAACTTTATATATAGAAAAGTTTTGTTAGGACCAAAGATTAAGTTGTTTTAATAAATTATTGCAAAAATAAGGTTTTGTTAAGTTAGATTTTGGAAAAATTTTTAGTTTATAAATTAATATTTTATTCAGATATTAAAATATTATAAAAAGGTCTTTTAATTGCTTTAAAGAAAAGTTCAAAGAAATTTTAAAAAAAGTTAAATACAAAAAAAACTAACTCTCAAATTTATACTTGAAACTAATTTAAGTAAAAGCTTTTACGATAAAGTTGAAATGCATGGAATTGGGACAAGCAGATCTACTACAAATTATGTAGATTTGAATAGTTTTAAATATATATAAAATAATTTAAATTTATTTAGATTAATTTTATATTATAATATTAATTATAATCTATTTAATTATAGTGCTTTTAAGGAATCAAATTAATAGAACTCTTCCCGTAGATCATTTTTACCAAAACAGAAACAAGAAGAAAAAAACTTTCCCGCAAGATTATTTCAAAAACCTACTAAGTAAATAGTTATTCAGCTCTTAAGTAAAGTTACTCAGGCCTTCTAGTTGTACTTAAAAGAGGTGTATTTTCTTTAAAAAGCTCCTTTCTCATCAAGTAAATAGCAATAAACTTGTCAAAAGACAAAAAACCAGTTTTTCTAT
>CAJVPU010002559.1:0-10419 GCA_910591775.1 Dentiscutata heterogama | reverse complement strand
TTACAGACCTGCTTTGTCAAAATTTTGCATTATCTTTATTAAGATATAGAGATAGATTGGAGCTTATAAATACCAGAGAGGCTTTGCAAAATGCAAAAGCACAGAACTTTAATAAAAATGAATCCAACTCTGATGAGTATTCTTTAGATATTTATAATTTTGATCAAAATTTAGATATGGGTATAATAGCCAAATTAGCTGATACTATAGACCGCTCTCTAGTTAATACAACAATATATCCAACTATTTTAAAAAATCAAATTAAGAGAGCAACAAGATCAATCTGATAAAAATATGCTAACCTGCAACAGGATTTAGTAAACAAATGATGAAATTATGATATATATAGACAAGAGTGTGATCAAGTGATACAGGAGCATGATCAAGCAATACAAGAGTGTGATCAGTTGTGGACTAATACTCAGAATCAAGTAAACAGAATGTTAGACAATATAACAGGAAAACGAACCCGTATTTGTGTATTACTACAGGAAAAATTTGCTTTACAAATCTTATATCAACGAAATGCCCACCACCTACAATAATGCAGAGCCTATAGAGGTTTGTTAGAATATAATAGAGACAGACTCTATGAGCAATATGAGAAATAGAAAAATAAGACTTATGCGGAGCACCAGAATAATTTAATTTTAAATCAACAAATTTTTGTGCTACAGAATAACCCACCTAATATACAACAAATAAGAATGGCAGAAATACCACAACTATTTTTTGACTAGGGTGAAGATATACCAGATTTCTTTGCAAAACTTAGATTATACTTGCAAAACCAAGGTGTAGATCTAGCAGACAATGCGAGAGGTCCACCAATGGGAAGAGAAGTAGCTATAGGATATTTAAGAAGATATATAAAAGGAAGAGCTTTAGAATGGTTTGATGAAGAGATTACTACAAAACAGAATTGAGAATTAGCAAACTTACTTAATAATACAGGGCAGGCCAACTTAGTAGCTATAAATAGGAAAACAGCAATTCAAATAGGAAATCAAGCATTAAATAAGGCACTCGGCCAACCTGGTAATGCAATAGTTAAATTAAGAGCTGTAGAGAGTCTTTGGGATGAAGATTGGCACATAGCAGGTGGTTATCCTACTAATATTGCTATTAATGCACCAAATGCTAATAATAGTACTACAGTAGTTGTAGCTAGCATTCATTTTAGTCAAGCCATATAGTGGCTAAAAACACATTTTTTTACAGTAGAAGAGAAGCTTCGGGATTTGCAATATGGAACAATTAGAAAAGGAAATATAACTATAGATTAATTATATAGAAAATTGTTACAAATAGATAGACGAGCTAACTATAAGCCTGAAAAATTACATAATAAGTTCTTGGATGCTCTTCCTATTCTATAGCTTGAAAAAGCTAAGGATATTGGTGAATATTTGCTATTAGATGAATTAGCTAAAAAGCTTTATGAGATAGAGTTATGACAAATTGCTAAACATAAAAAAGATAGAATACTTGATCTACTAGTATCTCAACAAGCATCTTGAGAAATATATGACCCTTCATCTATTTCAACTTCTCAACAGATAGCAAATATACAAAAATCATATAAGTTGTTGCCTAGCAAATCAGGGCTTAGAGAGGTTTTAACCAAAATTAAATTTTTTAGTGAATTATATTCCTAAGTATATGCTTTACTCATAGTAAAAATTTGAATACTTATTAGCATATTATAATTTAGTACAATTTTGTACGCAGTTTTTTTATTTAATTTAGGATTATATTCTAAATTTAGATCGGCAGTTGTTCTGCAATTTTTACATGTCGTGATTGGCTAACTGAATTTTAGAATCCATGACATAAGTGTTTGTATAATACATAGGTTATCAATATTCTAATTTTATCACAATACCAAATTTTGCATCAAAATGATTAATCATTGATATTTACAAATAAAAAATTTGCTTCTAAGCCCCGATTTGCTAGGCAACAACCCATATCAAGATGTATTAGCACAGCAAAAAACTGAATTTTAGTCTTTATTGGAAAAGCAGAAAGCTGATTTTCAAGTACAGATGGTCTAGCAAACAGTTGCTCAAAAAGCACAGGCACCAACTCCACAAACTGTCAAACCGGTTAGATAGCCAAGAGGTCCACCACTATCATTGCAATTGGAAGAAGATCTCTAGAATTATTATATATCTAAATTCTTAAATAAATTAGGTTTAATAACTAAGAATGAATTAGATTCAGATTATTCTATAAAACCTTTTCAAAGATATCACTCTCAACAAAACCATTCTATGAGAATGGATAGAATAGAATCGAAAGTAGATAAAATCGGTCAAATGACATCTCAATTTAGGAGGATGATACTCGATAATCAATCCAAAAAAACCTGTAGCTAAATCAAATTTTACACATTACTATCCCCAACTTTCATCTATACAGTCCCAATATACACCTCCAGCTTCAGATAATGAGAAAGATAATAATAGTGATTATGATGAAGAAAATAATAAATAGACTGGGTATTATCCACTAGAAAAAAAAAACAAATACTAGCAGAATACAGCCTGCCTGAAACGTATGATGAGCTGTTTCTAAAACTTTCACCGGCAATATGTAAAATGTGCTTGTCCCGAAAGGCTCAGGAAAAGAAATCAGATAAGTGGTTTTCTTCTCTACAATATCTGAATATAAATATAAATGATTTAGC
Organism: Dentiscutata heterogama; assembly: GCA_910591775.1. NCBI lineage: Eukaryota > Fungi > Glomeromycota > Glomeromycetes > Diversisporales > Gigasporaceae > Dentiscutata > Dentiscutata heterogama. The sequence goes on along the minus strand of CAJVPU010002559.1, from coordinate 7,727 downwards.
AATTTTTAAATCTTTTTTAGATTCGGGAAGTAAATTTGGTAGTAAAAATGACCTGGCAATTAAGACGCTTGGATGGAAGGCTGATAAGCTATCTGATTTTGCTATAAAAGGCAATTCTAGGCATATTACTGATTTATTAGGATGGTACACAGATGTGCTAGTTACTATGAAGGACAAAGAGGGTGAGACAGTCACAGTCATTAGAAATTTTGTATGTATAGATAATGGCGAACCTGAACTAATGCTATTTTTAGGTATGTCAAATATTTGAAAGCTCCAAGGTGTTCCCGAGCTAAATAAAAACCAGTTCTGTGTAATGTTACATGGGAAAACCTATGTTATTCCAACATATAGCAAGGCCCCAGTAGCTAAGAATCCACCAAAAGAAGAGCAGGTTCTAAAGGGTTCACATGATTCAGCCCAAGTATCTACTGATTCCTCTAGCCTGACTAGTAAGAATAATTTAAAAAAAAGTACGTAAATTGTATAGATTATGGAGATATGACAATTCGTATAAAAGAGCTTGAAAAGTCATTATTTTCTAGTATTCAATTGAATTTGGAAATCATAAAATACTGTAATAATTTGCTTGACCAATATGAAAAGATTTCTCTAGGACCAAATAAGGTTGAATAATTATTTAAAAACAAGAGCACGACCAGATACTCTAATTTTTTCTATTTCAGAACTAGTTCTTTTATACAAATCCAAAACATCTTCAGAAGATTCGATAGATGAAATAGAATCAGAAACGCAAACAGTTTTGGTTCTCGATTTTCTTCTTCCAGTTTTATTTACCTTACTATCTGAAACAACATTCTCTTCCGAAGCTGAATTAGTAGATTTGCTAATTTTAGTATCATGTATTTTGTTTTCTTGTATTGTGAAGGCAGAATCAAATTTATTAGCATCATGATTGGAATCTTCACTTAAGCTAGCTACAGTAGTAGCTGATCACAATACCTCTTCTCTAAAATCTATTAGTAGATGATTTCTTCTCCATATTTGATATACATGCTTTGTTAATATTTTGTATTTGCTTGCATATAGCTTCTAATGTATGTTTTATCGAATTTTTAGCATTAATGATATCTAGTATATTATTATTAGATAAAGGAGTTGTATCAGATCGCATATATCGAACTTTTTTTTCTAAATTCCTGTCTTCTCACAATACTTGCCCGAAGCTACTCATAGTTAATAGATTCTTAAAAATATTGGTTACTATATATATTTTTTTTAAGCTTGTAAAAAAATAATTTGAAAAAAAATCAATACTGTTTTAATATATATCCAATCCCTGTTCGGTATTTCTGAACTATTCGGTTAATATCTAATCCTATTTCGGTGTTTCTGAACTATTCGGTTAACATCCAATTCTATTTCAGTAAAAATTCGATTTAGATATATTGGTTAATATCTAATTCTTATTCGGTTCACTATTCTTTTTGATTAGTATTTGATTAATATTTTCAGTTAAAATTCAATTGGTATGATTATAAGCAATGCAATAAAAACTTACCATATCTCACAATTCAATAGAAAGCTGGATATTGTGAGATTTAATCTGAAAATATAGAGGTATTGTATCAGATGATTTCTTATCTTTATTGAGCACTGTGTTACCTATTGGCAAATCAGTACTTAAATCAATAAGGGTTTCAGTTATAAGATTTTTTTTTCTTACTGTTGAATTTTCAGTTATTTGTGTCTGATTCAAAGAAAATATATTTTGTATAGGGTCAATAAGATATTCCTGCCCTCTCCATATTTGATAAATACGCTTTGATGATGTTTTATATTTACTCATCAACTCATTTAAAATTTTATACCTCAGTTTTATATTATGACACTGCATAATATAAGAATAATCCTCAGGAGAGAACAGAGGTGCATCAGATCTTAAATATCTAGTCATAGTTTTACTATATATGTGATAATCAGTAGTTTGTAATTTATAGATATTATTAATATTAGTTATCTGCTATTTAATTTATTTTTAGCTGTTTCAATAAAAAATTTCACTCATAATTTTTTTTATATACTAATAACTAAGCCGAAAAAAAACTATATCCAATGTGCATACCTTAAGAGATATTGAAAATAGAAGAGTCCTGGAGGGGCCAGGTCATTGGCTTGTAGCATCCATGAATCAGAGCTTGAGAAAGCATTGCATGGTAGTATCAAAACTGCTTCTGATATTGCTAATGAATATAAAAACCTGCAGGATATATATTTAAAGCAAGATCTTGAGCTAGTTCAAGCTAATGCTAGAAAAAGAATTAGCCAGCTGAATGTGTCCAATACTAGGCTTAGATCTTCTAAATGGTCATCCTATACTAAGCATGAAGCAGAGCGAGCCAATTATTCTGCTGAAATCCAATCACTCAAATCTGAAATTAAAACACTAAAAAGAAAAGCGATACTCACCCAAAAAGCTTTACCCTTTGACAAGGGCGAGATTCTTTATCTTAAAGATGAAATAGATGAACTGAAAGCCGAAGTAGATGAATTGAAATCTGAGATAGAACTAGAACGCACATCTCATGATTCAGATACTACTTTTTTTAGGGATAAAATAAGTGAATTAAACTCCTTTAATCATACATTGGAGTGAGAAAGGGATGTTTTAAATTCAAAGAAACATGAGTTGGAAGCCGAGGTGGGGTGTAAGGATTCTAAAATCACCTCTCTTGAAACTAAAGTAAATAAACTAGAGAAAGTAGCAGGAAAAGTATTATGTAGTTATAGATTAATTAGCTGTCTCAGATCTAGGGTAAGGGAATTGGAAGATCAGTTAGAACAACAAAATCCCAGTTATCTCACGAATCGAACATAATAGGTAGAGCTAAAGAGGATCCAAACTCAGCTAAGTCTCTCCTTCAAGAGACTAATACCCATTTAGCAGAGCAGGTTTCAAAAGCATCCAGTAAGACTAATAAAGTGATTGAAGGTACCCCCTCTTTGTCTTCACACCACTCAGGGCTTGAGCATGATAAAAGTAAAGTAAAAGATGTGGTAGAGCCCCCAATAGACCATGCCTGCAATAAGCAGAAAGAGAAACTTGATAATATTCAAGCCTTACCTATTGTTACGTTAGGGGTCAGCAAAGCTTTAGTTAATAATCAGTCCTATATTCAAGCTTGTTATTTTAGCCTTAGTGATAATATTAATTATATAGTATATATATAGACAAATTTTTCACCCAATCAAAAAGAAAAAAATTTTTTATCTAGTCTATAAAAATCAAAGTTATAGTTTCCTAAATCATCATGCAAAAGAACCAAAAAACAACTAGACTGCTTTCAATGAAACTTTATCTTATAGATATAGATAAGGCCACAAAGCACGAATCATCCCGAGCGAAAGGACATGAAGCATTACCTGACTGGCCCTTCACTATGCTAATCACTAGAAGGACTGGTATAGGTAAAACTAATATATTAGCAAATTTTGTTCTCGGAGATAAGAGTAAGCATATATACAAAGGATGGAAAGAAGGTGCCCGATATATTAGATGTAATGATTTGATAGTATGTGGTTATCATCCAAATAAACCAAAATGGGCATTTGTAAGATATATATATAGTGTAATTTCAAAAGATTCAAGAGCACCATATTATGAGAATATTCAGTTTAGCTATATTTCTCCTGAAAGGATTCCAAATGTAAAATCATTCTTACCAGAAAAGAGCACTGTTATTATTTTTAAGGACTTGTGCGTTGTCCCAGAGTATATACAAAATCAAATTATCCCTTTCTTTACTTATAGGTGTCATAGAAACATCTCACCTATTTACATAATACAACGTTATCATAAAGTCCCTATTATTATTTATAAAAACATTTCCCATCTAGTAATGTTTAATGGGGGTAGTAGCCATCAAGATGTGTTCAAGATAGCTGGTCATTATACTGATGATATAAAAAATGTATCGATGGTCATTAATAGCTACCTTCGGAAAGGTAAATTTATTGTATTTGACTTAGATAGACCCAAGAATGATCCTCTTGCAATTCGGCTAAGGTTTGACACTCCATTAAATCTGCAGAAAGAAATAGAGGCAAGGCAAAAGTACAAAGAAAAAAGTATCCAAGCTAATTTATAATACTTTAGTCTTGCCCAAGCTCAGAGATATAGAAATTGATTACCTTTGACACATCTATAACTGATAGTAGTTTGCATGTGATGAATCTCATTAACTATCTATTGTGAGAAGTCAAGATTTTTATTTCACATTGGCATCCAAGTCACAACATTATGTAATTACTGCGCCCTGGTGACATGGTGTCTCCTCTCGGCAAGTCCACTATTTTCCTAATGCTATTCTTGAGATCACAATACTGCCTTCTCGCAATATTTGCTCGAAGCCAGAAAAATATTGTACAAAAGAAGTACACATACCCCTGCCAACAATGAACCAACAAAGAGCAGTGAATTGGCGGTGTCAATGTAAAATAAAAATCTATGAAGTGTATATTTACATTTTTTTTTGTTTTCGGCTACGTACAAATTTGAATTACGATATTCCTTAATATAGGTTGATAAAAAATTGCTATAAATCGCTAAAAATGCTATAAATCACTAGAGTCAGCTATAAACTATAAAGAGTAAAAATGGTTAAAACCAACCGTAACTACTATTCTAGTTTAAATCCTAAAGTAGTGCAGGCGTTAAACAATCTGAAATATAGTTATAGCAATGAAACACCAGAAATGTAGTGTTCTCGTATTTGTTGTCTATTTAAAAAACTTCTTGAACATAACTCAAAATACTTCTTCAAGAATGGATTCATTCAAATAATTGAAAAAGCATATGAAAAGCATTCAGTTTATATTTATTGCACTGTATACGACTCCTTAGTAATTATCCGCAAAAATACAATTGAATGTGCAAATGATCACCTAAAAAAATGTATTACTAAAACCACTAATATGCATTCTAATTCTGTACGAAAGAATATAAAAAAAGAGAAGAAAGTATCATCACTTCACATTGATATAGTTGATAAGATATATGAAAGATATTATTTTATATACAGTAAAGGCTTGAGCTATTATGATTATAAACATTCAAATAAAAATGAAGTTAAAACAAAGATTGTATTTCGCATAATTAACAGTATAACAAACGGTTCTTCAATGGGCTTGGAGAACTTATAAGTTGAGACCCGAGACATGGGCAAGTTGAGTTTGGAATATAGTGAGAAATGATAATACTCCTGATGAGAAGAAGTTTTTAGATATAACTCCTTGTCGTATAAGAATTTCTGATAATCGATATGTAGATTATTTTGGCCAAAAAATTCAAGCTAAAGATATGCCCACACATTATTAGAATTCTCCTATTTTATTCGATCATTATCTTCCTAGTATCTGGGCAGAAAAGAAGAAAGAACAGCTAAATAATTGATTATCTCTTGTATTATATATAGTTGCTTTTGTAGTATTACATCGGCAGGGCTATATAATCGTTAAATATTCAGGATGGACTTATATGTTAAAATGGCTATCGAATCCCAAGTATTACCATATTGATGAATACTGCAAAGTAAACATCATTAAAACTTCAGAATATTCGTGATATTTGTGTAAATTGTATAGCAAACTATATCTATGTAATTCTCTAAAAATTGACTATTTCAATTCTTGAGACTTCTATTTTCAGGAAAAAGATATTAATATAGATTTCTCAAATTTTAATAATAATTGTGAGTATGTGTGCCAAGTTTTTCGGGTTATAAATTCTTTATTAAAATAGCAGAGGGACTACCCAAATAGTCATATTTATACAATAAATTAAATTCTTTTTTCTACACATTCATTCAAATGCCTCATCATATTATTTTTTGCATATTTTATACTTTGCTAGTAACTCTCTTTTCGCGAGTTCAAAATCTTAAATAAGTCGAAATATATATATAAATATTGGGTTTGAAAATGATTATAAATAATTTCTAATACAGAAATTATACTTACCAAGATAGCTTCGTCTTGAATTTTTAACCTTTGAAGATGGTGAACCCGACTTTGAGATTTTTAGACATTTTATTCTGTATAGTGCATTTTTTTAGTGCCCAGAGTTTTTTATTAATATTCATACCAATATCAGTTTCACTATCTAAATTATCCGGATCTGTGTTATAAAACAAAGGTTCAAATTTTCTATTTTGCTTAATTGATATTGCATGAATAAAAAAAACAACACTATGACGAATGCCTGCAATAACAGGAAGATTATCATAGACTAAAATATTAGACCTAAAAGCAATAGCCTGATCCTGTCTTGTATGCATTATTAACCTTAACTCAGGAAATGCCAATTGCCCACCTTCAAATATTTTAAGTAGACAGACCACACAAAGTGAATCATGGTGATCTTTTAGGTCTTGGTGGAACTGGGAGATAATGTTGAAATTAACTGCTACAGTGGGAAAACCACCGAATGATTTTGGAACATTTGGACCGAAATCAAGTTTTCTCATCTTTATATACAAGGCCGAATATGTGTCTCTAATATAGCCATTAACGGCATCTGATAATGTTTAAAGGCCTTGTATTAATCCTTGAATATATTTTAAATGATCTTGGTTGTAGGATGAGGTGGTATTTGCAGTTGTGTAGGGTTCATTATTATTGTCTGTGAAGGTACCAAAGTGCTCCACTAACTCTTTTTTAAATTTTTTTGACTGGTGCAATGGACTATCAAGCATGTGAACATAGTATTGTTCTACTGCTATCTTTGCACTTTTTGTAACCCTGAAACTTGAAAAGAAGAATAGATCCACTATTGTTCTCCAAGAGCATTTTTAAAAGTTTGTGGGTCAAATATATGATGATACCCTTTTATATTAATATTTTTCTCTGCCATTTTATTAGTTAATACACTAGCAATAATCTGCTTATCTTTTAAATTTTGACTAAAAGCCTCGGATGTTATTGTTTGCTCTAATGAAACTTCTTCTGCCTTTATACATTGCTGATATGCATATTTTACCTTGGACCAGAGATACTGGCAGTAATTATGAATCTGCTTGTTAATGGTGGGACTTGTTGCAAAAAAAGCTCATAACCCAAATTGCTTCCATGCTGAATTTGAATTTTCATTTGTAGCTTCACCATGATTGTAAACTTCTGATTCCAGTAAATATATAAATTCAACAGATCTTTGAAAAGTAGTTAAAATCGGGTGGATTACTTGAGTGGCCTGTGGTTGTAGTGATTTTTCTAGATCAATGCCAGAATTGTAAATTCATTCCAAACATTTTCAAGATCTAAATTGGAAAGTGCATTATATTTAAGAGAAAAGCTGTTTTGCTTTATGATATCCAATGAGAGCAACCCTCTGCTCAATAATGTCTTAATGACTTGTTGTTGCTGTCTTCTTTCTATAAATTTTTCGAAAAAGGTGATTTTTGGGTCTATTAAAAAAGTAGGCTGAGAATCGTTTATTAATTTAAGATCACTAGCAACAAAATCTTTAGACTTTCAATAAGATCAAATATATTCTTGAGTTTGAGTTTTAGTAGATAAACGGGTTTTACTCTGGGTCTTGTGCTAGAGAATATATATTCAAAAAATTGTTAGATTGATATACAAATTTTTTTTTATTGTGAATAGTAATATAATTTTTTTGGTAAATACATTTGAATCACTTTATGTAGTGTGGTTCGGGGGTTTAAAACCCATGAAGTCTGCATCACCTATTTCCTCACACATGCCCCACA
>CAJVPU010002558.1:0-10419 GCA_910591775.1 Dentiscutata heterogama | reverse complement strand
GCATCTGTAGATTTAATTCTAAAAGACCATTTCTTGTTCAATTTTAGAGTGTGATCTTTGGATTTTCTTGTATTATGCCAGAGCTTCTGAAAGGTCTTCCAATCTTTGCTTAAGTCTCTTCTTGAATGTATTTTATTATTTTGGTGTTTAATAAATAAATATCTACTCTGTCTTATAAAATATATTTGTTATTTTTTTTGTAAAAGATTTTAACAGGGATTTGATACATATTGAATACCATATAGGTGAGAATACTACCCCTTTTGTGTTTTCTAATTTGAAGCTAGTTTTCTCTGGCATTTTTAGTGCGAGTTTTGCTAAGATATCTGCTTTCTCATTTGCTATTACTCCTAAATATGCTTTGACTTTATGCAAAGTTAGCAGAATTTTTTTTTGCCTTTATATTTTCTACTATTTTGCCTAGTATGCCACCATTACTAAGCTTGTATCATTCTCTTACTTGCTTTAGCTTTAGAGCCTTGTTAATGCTTTGTATCACTGCTTAACTATCTGTATATATGCTCATTTTTCGGTTAGAGAGTATAATCAAAATTGCCTGTAGAACCACTATTAGTTCTGCTCTTGTTGATGAAAACTATCTTTCTATTCTACCTTTTAATTCTTTAACTATTCTATGATTTTCTACTTGAACTACACTATACTCTGCTATATACCTGCCTATTGCTAGTTTTGCCAGTAAGTTATCTGTAAAAAATACTAAGTTTTCGAGATTATAATTGTTTATGAGTGCCTTTTTGCTTTCTACTATATTATGTGGGTTTTCAAATATTTTTTCTATGCTAAAGAAGTTCCAATTTTCAATATTAATTTTTTTTGCTAATGAACTTTTTGTTATATTGGCTTGCTCTCTTAGATCTAGCTTTGATGTTTTTTTAAGTTTTACTGTATTAATTGTTAAACCCCAACCCTCGCTATCTCTTTTAACCTACTTATTTATATCATCAACTTGGTCTTTATCTAGTTTTTTTCTCTTTACAAGGTTTTTTTCTCTTATTCTGTACTTGGTTTGCCTCTCTGATATTGGGATATTCTCTTTTGACTCTTCTTTCTACTTAATTATTTCAACTTTTTCATTTGCTAGCTTTTTGCCTACTCTTCCTAGTATTAGTTTATCTTTTCCATCTTCTATTCCTAGTACCCACTCATTTTTGAACTTCTTGTTTGAGATCTTTTTGGGTATTCTTTTTATTTAATATAAGGCTCTATTACTATTCTGGATTCTAAACTGGGCTTTGACTACTCTCGTCTGTGGGTTTTCAATTAGAATACTTTCTAGTTTCTTAAACCAGTTAGGAACTCTTTCGTTTGATATAGCATTTCTAATTTTTCTAATTTGTTGCCAGGATAGAAGTGATTGTGATTTTTTAATTACAATTTGGTCAGTATACCAGATTCTTAGTCTCTTAAGGCTTCATAAATTTTTTATAGTGTTTACTTTTTTCTAGTACTTTTTTGATTTCATTATTTGGATTTTGTGTTGGTACAATATGCCATGCTGCTTCTAATATACTACTTGTAACTGAGATTTTGAGTTTCTTTAACATGACAAGAATTGCCATATTAATATTATTTTTTCAGCTTCTTGTATCTAGATCACTTTCTTCTAGTAGCCATATTGGCTCAGTTGCATGCAAATCTAGTTGTACTTCTCTCAGTCTTAGTCTCATAAGTTCTTCTGTGATTTTCAGGCTATTTAATCTTAGAACCTATTTAGTTGTCATATTTTCTATATGCTGTTGCCAAAGAAATTTAACTCTAACAATATTTTTATGAAATAAGAGTGCATTTGCTACTATTTTTTCTAACCTAGCTTTCTACTTAATTACCTGCATTATTGGGCTTTGAATTTCATTACATTCTTTTCTTTTAAGCAGGCAAGTATTTAGCTTATATTCGAGTCTAGAAAGCAGAACTTTGTTATTGATATATCTGGCTTGTTCAATAGAAATTTTTTTTCTTACTAGTAGATTTGCCATTACTTCTCTTTTTAGCTTTGTCTTTATATTTTTTCATAGGCTCTTTGCTACAATCCATATTCCAAAATACCAAGTTAGGTCCTTTTTCCCTTTGGTCTTGATTTTGGTTGTGAAATAATTGATGCTAATTTCTCTCTTCCTTGGTTTTCTTTGGCTATTAATTACTACTAACTCTGTTTTTTTAAAGTTTAATGTAATAGAGTTTGCTTGGAAGAACTCTACTGCTAGGTCTGTTATCTGTTGTCTGTTGTAGCTCTTTCTGTGACCTTGCTAGTAGAACCATGTTGTCTGCATAAGCTATAGTGGCTAAAATAATTTTTTCTTTTTTAGTCTTGTTTGTTATGAGGTCTACTGGTTACTCTATTTTAAAATTCGTATCCAGTTTGGTTTGCTGCAATCTGTATAGTAGAGGGTCAAAGTAAATTCTCTATAGAAGAAGAGATATGACTTCATATTGGTCGATGCCCTCCTTGGCTATAAACTTTTCTGTGAGGCCAAATTTGGTAACTATGCTAATTTCTCTATTATTAAACAGCTCTATTATCAGATTAATTAAGTGTTGTGAAAAGCAAATTCATTTCATTGCCACTTCTAGTCTTTTGAGACGTACTATATCAAATACCTTTTTGATGTCTAGAAACATTGCTCATAGCTCTTTGTTATTTTCTTTTGCTTCTTCTATTAAGCTATTTACTATATAAATTGGTTCTTGGATATTTTCACCATAAAGACTAGTGAAGTTGAGACATTTTAGTATTTTGTTGTTAACAATTATTGTACTTAATTTTCTGTGAATAATCCATATGAAACATTTTCTAGCTACCTCAAGTAGCATTATTGATCTTATATTTTGCAATGTAAGATCTCACTCGGCTATTTTAGGGATTAGAAAAATCATGTCTACTTTTTACTTTTTGGGGTATATTCCTTCTTGCAAGATAAGGTTAAAGAGCTCTATTATATACTTTTTGGTTCTTTTATCAACCTTCTTGAGTAGAGTATAGCTAATACCTGATAGCCCTAAGGCAGATGAGCTTTTTGTACTATCAATTATAGCTTCCCAGTCTTCTATACTAATCATTTCTAATACTGGATTATACCATTGTTTATGTATCCAATTTTTGGATATGTACTTGCTTTCCCACTTTAGTATATCTTTTTGGCTACTTGGAATTGGCTAATTGTACTGTTTATTGAAGTAGCTTTTTACTTCATGTTGTACTTCATCTGGTTGGTATTTAATTTGGCTATTACTATTGCTTGTATCATCACTAATTAAAACTCTTTTTATTTTTATTTTTTGCCAGGTTTTCTCTAAAATGCTACAGAGCATTTTCTTCTCCTTTTTTCTTATTATTCCAAATCTTCTCTCAATATATCCTCTAATTTCCTTCTTTTTTTCTTTTCTTTGTTCTGCAATCATCTTATTTTCAATAATCTTGATTTAGCTTTTGGCTTCTTTAACCATGTTTCAAACTACTTTTCCTGAATTTCAGGGATCTGTATGTTATTATAGGTAGAGGTCTTATCCAGTCAAAAAATTTGTATTCGAATATTCATTTGTTTAATACTTTTAATATTTGAATATTCATTGAAAAATTTTGAATGAATATTCGAATATTCATTGAATATTCATTGAATATTGTATATACTATAAAACAATTTTATACTTTATTAATACTATGATTAAATAGCTAATATATAAAATTAGAAAATTTTGATTATTTAAATAAATATAAAAATACAACTTATTAGTACTTAATTTAATACTAATTATTAAAAAACAAATATATTAAGAAATATTATAGGTTTATATTTTAATTTAAAAAATTTTATATTTACTAATCAATAAATTTATAGTTAATTAATTAGATAATTTTTAATTATATATATATCAGTATTGGGCAAATTTAGTGGTCGACTAAAAATTTACTGGTCAAATTGGTCTGGTCAAATTGGTCAAATAGTTAAACTAGTCAAATTGGTCAAATCTATTATATAAATACAATATAATAAAATTATATTTAAATATACTATTTGATCAATTTGACTAGCATAGATCTTTTGATTAGACTAGTTAAATTTGTCAAATTGGTCTGATCCAATAGTCAAACTAGTCTGGTCAAGCCAATACTGATATATATATATAGTATATATGTTCAATGAATATTCAATGAATTATTTAGTGAATAAATTAAATATTCGAATATTTAATTTAATAAAAATAATCTTATTCGAATATTCGAATATACTATTCATCAGATCAGATCTCTAATTATAGGTATTTGCTTTTCTAATTGTACTATTAAGTTTGACTTCTATTATCTTTTCTATTGGCTTGTCTAGTTCTTGTTGGGCCCTTCTGTCTATTTTATAAAGTTCTTTAATCTACTTATATCTTGGGTTCCAACTTATAAGCTTTTGTCTTTCTTCTGTTGTGTTTTAAACAACTTTATATAGAAGTGTTTTACTTGCTACCTTATTAATCCAGCTTTCTAGTTTCTCCTATTGGCTATTAATTTTATCTTTTGCTCTATCTGTACAAATTTGTTTAGAGTCTTTTCTCTTTTTACTACTGTCTTCTTTCATATATGCTTCTATTAGGTTTTTGTAGTCATTCCAGTTCTCTGATGTTGCTTTATTATATAAGAAGACCTTTCTTTTAGCAAAAGTAGTTTTTTTTTTTACTCTTTGTACTTGGGACTCTAATAGTAGCTAGGTAAATATGTCTGCCATATAAGCTGATAATCACTTCCTATGCAGAGTTCTATATCTTTTATATTACTATCACATATTATAGATTTGAGATTAGAATCTATCTAAATATATATAGTCTATATATAAGCTATATTTTCCATTTGACTATACATGTTTGTTACTATTAAGGCTAATCATTCTAAATATATCTGCAAAGCCAATTCTTTTTAGCCATTTTTTAAGTAAACAGTTTTTAACTTTGTTTGTATTGTTGCTTTCAACATTTGGTGTAATGTTGTTATCACTACTATTTTCTTTTGCATTTAAATCTTTACTAATAATAATTTGTATTCTATAATCTTTTCTGTATATGTCTAGTGCAACTTTTTGTTAGATTTTCTTTTGAGCTTCTGATTCATTTGGTGATATATATACTATCCATATTATAATTGTAACTCTTTTGAAAGCTAGCTTGGCCTTGAAAGAGTATGTATTTGAGATAACTACTACTATATGCTTTGCCCAATCTTTTTTGACTAATAGTATAACTCTTAAGCCTTTCTTTTTTTTATTATATTTTTTTCATTGCAAATACTTTGTACCTCTTAAGATCTAGCTTGTTATACTAGAACTTTTTATTATATATATTAGTTTCTGTAATCCCTATAATATCCAGATTGTTTCTTATACTTTAATCAATTAGTTCTTGTAATTTTGTGTAATTGTTTTTAATTTCATTTATATTGTAAAAACCTATTTTAAGAAAGTTTATGTTAATTTTATCAAGTGTTTCTTGTGTTTAAAGGAGTAATGATTTCTCTTCTTTGTATTTAATTCAACTAGAGTATCTGTTAGGAGCTAAACTATGAGTTCTCCGTGTTTTTATTTTCAATTCATTCTAGTTTTTCTAGGATGTTTTGAAGCCATTCCTCATAAGTTACTGTTTTTGTCTGGTTATAGCTATTTTCTTCAGATAGTATATTAGTTTTTTTCTTTTTGCTTTTGCTAGTATGTGATTGGGTGTTTTGTATTTGTACTTGTTTATTGCCTTTAAGTTGTCTAAGTGGCCTTCTACTACTTGAACTATATAAGTGTTTCCTTGAAGCTATGTTTACAGAGCTTTTAGCTCTTGTTTCCTTATTCTTTTTGTTTTTAAAGACAGTTGCCTATTTTAGTTTGGTATTATAGTAGTATGCTATAGATATTAGAACATTCTCTAGGTCTGTCTTGAATTCAAAGTATACTAATGCTTTCCCTTTTGTGTTGCTATTACTGTTTTTAGTAATATAGACAGCCTTGGCTTTAAGCCCTCTAAGTTGTCTTAGCAAAGCTTTTTCAGTTGTCATCTTGGACATATTTTTTATTATTGTTTTAAATTTACTTCTGCTTTCTAGCATGCTTATATTAAAGACTTTAGGGGTTGTTCTTAGAAGTTTTCCTTCTTCAAAATGCACTACCAACTTTCTTTTAATGCATTGAATCTTGCATTGTTTACTGCTTTTATCTCTATATATACTGCTTTGGCCTTGCCTACTGACTATAATTTTAAAATATTGGCTTTATCAAAAAAGGACAAACATTTTTTAATTCTTTTTGGTTGTGTATTTACTGGGATATTCTAAATAGTAAAGTTATATATTATTTTGCTTTGTACTTGTTTTTGAAAGTATGCTGTTAGATTATATAGAGCCTAGTCTAAGCTATAGATATCACCTTTTCCGGTTTTGTTTCTTTTGTTATTGTTGACTGGCTTGTTATCTGATATATCTATTTTCTATTTTACTATTTTAGTTGGGTTTCTATCTTGGTTTGTATTTTTACTTTCAGTGCCTTCTGCTGCTATTTATATCATTTCAGATTGCTTTATCTCATTGTTCTGAGTTGAGCTCTCTTCTATTGCACTAATCATTGGTTCTTCTATTACAATATACTTTTTTATTGCCAGCTATATTAAGTTTTGAATTTTATTTAGGCCATAGTCCATTGTGCCACATTTATACTGAATGAGTAGATTTTTGTCTATCTGTTGCTTATGTAACAGGTTTATAGCAGCTGTTTCTGTAACACTTTTTTCTGTACTGTGATTGGTATTAAAAGCTTCGATATGGTTTGAGAACTCAGTTTCTTCGTGGCTTAGAGGCTTGTTTGCTACTTGCTTATATATAATATCATCATATCTCTCTATCATCCTTCTAATAACAAATACTAGTTCTGGGTTGCTCAGTCCAAGCCAGTTTGCAATATGTTTATCTTTTCTAAGCATGTTTTCTTGTTGTTTGGCCAGGTTGTTTATAATTTCTAAGAAGTTTTTTTTGAATATATCTTTAACTTCTATAATGCTTTCTATTATTTTACTATACTTTTAAGTATTTTTAGAAGAATCTTTAGTTGTTTGGTTTAATTATGTGTTTAGTATTGTAACCTCCTTCTATAGAGATATTTATATGTTTGTTTATTGTTTATTGTTTATTTACATTGTAATATAGAAAGCTGGCCTTGCTAACTATACTACTTAACTTAACGTAAAGAGGGTAAGGATATATATATACAAAAGGTAAAACTCAAATAAAATCCAAAGAAAACTCAAATATAACTCAAAGAAAATAAACTCAAAGAATATAAACTCAAAAATAACTCAGGATTTAGAATATAAAATATAGGAAATAGAAAGAAAAACCCAGAAAAATACAATAAAAATAGGATAAAAACTCAAGAAAAACACTATAAAATTATTATAAAAACTTAATAAAAAGAATATATAATAGTAGTAGGTATATAGTCAAAGATATATTATTTATTTAATAGGAAAAAGTTAGGGAAATACAAGTTAGAACTAGGCAGAACCTATTCTGCCTTGGAAAAAAGACAGAGTTTTTATATTTTTTAGAACTTTATATAAGAACAAATAATATTTTGTATCAATAGGTCTGTGTCTGTATCAATGGGTTTGTACTAATGGGTTTGTGTTAACAGGTCTGTACCAACGGGTCTGTACTAATAGGTCTCATATCACAGAGATAACAGATTATTATTTGGTATCTTCTATAGTTATATATCTTTAAATCTTAATAATTTGTTAATTATTAATCTGATTGACAAATGGGATAAAGTCAATAGAAAAGGGACAAATCAAAAATTTTTTCAAAATTGAGTTTTTATATTCATTATATTAATTAAAATATTTTAAACATTTTTTACTTAATAATGAATATTTGTTTTTATAATATAAAAAGTAGTTATAATGCTTTTAAGATTTTTGTCACATGGATCGACCACTAGCATCGGCAGGTCAGATAAATCTAAAAGTAGAATCTACATAAACTTTAGGGCCGTACATGCCGATATCTGGAATCTTAATCAATAATCAGCTCATTGAAAAAAATATAAATAGAAAAGTGCTTATCGTATATACATACTAATATCGTACATAAAATACATACTGTAAATTGCTATATAAACTACCCTCTTTACAGAAGACCCCCTTCTAGTAAACCCGGGTCCGTTACTTGGATTCAGTGAAAGATAAAAAGTATAAGACCCGGCAGACCCCTCCTCTGTACAACAGCCCTCCAGGTCTGAATCAATTTTCACGCAGATTTAAAGCAACAGACCCAGAGTGGTTTATGCGGCAATTTACAGTATGTACCGTACAAAATAATTATCATGGTATAGTTTGAAAATTCTTTACAATATAAATTACCAGTTTAATAATATAGTTTGTTATACGGTCTCGAATTTAGTGTTCATGGATATCCGAATTAGCGTGCATCCTGTAGCATATGCGATAAATGATATACAGTTAATGTTTCACATGTCACTTTCTATTTAAGATTATATTCTTCCAGTATTCTATAAATGCACTTTTACCCAACAACATGTATTTATTGAAGGTTGACTGTATTGAATTTAGAAAATCTTCTCTTATTTAAAAATAACGCGCAGGTGGGCGTTATTTTGCGCTTATGCGGTAGGTTTTACAGTATTATACTGTATCATAGATCTATATAGTTAAGATCTCTATTAACATGTCAGAATGAGATCTTAAAGCTAAACATAAGTTGGTTGTGGTTTTTGTTTTTATTATATCCTTGTTTTTGCATTTTTTATATCTTTTCTTATTGTTTTTAATTTTTTCTTTTTAAACACAGATGGAATAAAAATCATACTTGCTGATAATACCTGGACGATACAACCAGGGTGGCTACTGATTTTACAGATCATGTGGGTGGTGCCACCAATATTCAATATGTATAATATGCAATGCAGGGTCAAAATTTCATAGCGATAGCACTATAGATATAATACTAATTCATTTGCAATAATGCTGCAGGTGGCGCTACCCACCTGACCCATAAAATTAGTGGCATAGTCAATTTCAAACCTTAAAAAAAAATAATAATACTATTTGTGATTGTTGAATTTGTTAGTGAATATATTAGGAATATGATAAACACGTATATGTAGAAAGTTTAGGTATGAGGTTTAAAAAGGCTGTAGTATATGCTAAAGGAATAACATGTGATAGATTGAGAAGTAAAGAATTTCAGAATTTAAACCATTTTTAGATAAGTATAAGGTTATTGTTGGTTCTGAAAACACATCTTGTTTTGAACTTTAATTGATGTGCACTTTCTCTTTTTGTATAGGTTTCATTATGAAAATATGTATAAAAAACAAATATGATTTTATTGTGAATAAAGGTCTACAAAAAGGCGGGGCCTGAAGTGCTCTAGCAATTTTTTATAAGTTTATGAAGCATAATACGTACCACCAGACTTCTCTAAATGCATTGAGACTGGATCATATATAAAATTGTATAAGCCGAAACTCTGCTCATATCACCAACAGTTATTTCACCAAAAGTTCATTTAGCTATAGTTGCAGATAAATATTTTTAGCAAATTGTCACTTGGCATAATGTCAGCTAAATGAGCTGTTAGTGAAGTAAGGTGGACATATATTTAGAGAGGTTTAAAGAAGTAAAAATCTACAAGTTGGGCCCAAGAAAGACACCAAATTTTGGAAGTTCTATTTGGTTTATATTATACGTACCATATGCTTATACGTAAGTTGATATCCGAAAAAGTTATTATAAGTGCATAATAAGTTAGAGTAATTTTAGATATATATTAATAATTGTAATTCTTAAATTTTCAATAGAATAAAGTAGTAAATAAAAACCATCCATATAAAACTCTTTAATATTACTTCTTATTGTTAATATAATTCTATATATTATCTTTATAACAAGTGATTTATCCAACTTTTTTTTTTTTGATGGCGGCTAATAAAAGTAATAAAAACATATTTGACAACATCTTTGCTGAAACCCACAGTGAATTAAAATGCTTAAACAGTGAAATATTTAAACTTCAAGATATTTATTTAACCAATGATGACTCGGATAAAGAGTTTGATAATGAATTTATTGATAATGAAACCTATGATAAAACTTCAGAAGCATTAGTCGTATATATTAATAATTTTTTTATAGCTGAACAAATTGAACATTTTCATAAAATGTATGTGCTCTATCCAATATGTGTAATAGCAAAAAATGAAAAAACTCGTAATAAGAAGTCATATAAGCAGGATGATAGTGCATTTTTGGAGAAGTTGCAACAATTAGTTTATTGTGTCAAAAGATATCTTTTAAATGTTGATCCCCAGGCAGCACTTAAAAGATTCCAAGAAATGAAAGCATTAACACAAAGTGAATCGAGCT
>CAJVPU010002557.1:0-10420 GCA_910591775.1 Dentiscutata heterogama | reverse complement strand
AAAGAATATAAGTATATATAAGTAACCTTATAATTAATGGTATATAAAGGATAAAGCATAGTTTATTGATTTGTACCCGGGTATCTTACAAAATACTATGTTCAATGACCTTGAAATGTACCCGGTACAAATCAAGGGGGGTATTTTCCACGGTAATTTACGGTAGCGTCCAGGGAAATTTTTAGTTATATGTAAAAGTTAATTTTTTTTAAACCAATATGTATTGTACAACTTTATTATTATAAACACTATTTTAAACTACATATTGTATAAATTTGATACAAATTGGTTAAGGTATTGAAAAGTTTTATTAGAAGAACTTTTTTGTTTACTATGTAAAATTCAATATACCACGTAGATCTACGTACACCCTACCCTTAACGTTAATTCATTTAAGACGCTTTTTTTCTATTTTGAGCTTCTGACGTTTAACAATGCATCAATTGAATTTTTTCAAATTGCTTATTGACTAATGTGAATATCTGTTACGTATAACAATAAATTAATACGCATACAAAGACTAGACCATATCTATAAGCATGGTGGACAAACCCGAATTTGGTGATGATCGTCATAATTGAATTAAAAATTTTTCTAACTTTTTATATGCGTTAAAGTACTTTTTATTTTAGTGATCTTTCAAAACCTAGCAATTAAATACATTGAAAAAACAAAGTAACAAGAAAAGCTCATAAAAGCCTACGTTTTATTAAAATTAATCCAAAATAATCCCAATATTTAATGAGTTATATTAGAATCAAATTTTATAAAAGATCGAAGATATCTTATGATCCAATAGGTAGAATTTAATAATTTTTATACCATTAGATTCGTCTCAATTAAATGAATCAAATGGTATAAGCTTCATCAAATTCTGACTACTGGATTGTGAGATATCCTTGATCTAGTAAATAAAAATCTTTCGAATTATTATAAACTGATTAAAAATTGTGCATGTGATCGGTAAATATCATATTTTTATTGGACAGATCGACCCTGAGTCAGCGTGGGAAGTTTGTGCTACGAGGTTTGTCCACCATGCTATATCTATATGAGTTCACTAAATTAAAAAAAAAAAGCACATTTTTTTACGTCTAATTTTTTAATGCTGTACTAACTCAAATTATGCTTATAACAAAATTTACATTATATGTATAAGGTAAATATAAAAATTATGGTTAAATATATTGAAAGATAAGTGCATACATACTATGTACGTATGAATGACGACAAATTAGTTTTCGATATTAGGATAATTAGTTGATAAGAAATAAAAATGATAAAAAAAGGCCTAATTAGAAAAAAACCGAGGAGGTACATATAAATAAGGGTACGAAGGTAAAACCAGTGGAACTGCAAACACGAGAAACAATATAAAGCACTGTGAATTTTAATTCCCTGAAACATAAAATGTAAATACTAGCGCACTTGACTCGAAATAAAAAGGTGAATAGATAAATAACTAATATCGATTTCAATATTCTTAATTTCTAGCTATATCGGTATCTTAAATATTCGAATTTTTCATAATATTTACCGGTTTTTCTGTCGCTGTTCCTGTTCACACAATCGGACTTAATTTGCCGATGGTAACACGACCTGATCTGTACTTTTCTAAATTTATAACTTTTTTTTCATATCAAATTAACGTTTCCTTAATTAAGTAATAGTTTCAGCTACAGCCTAACACAATGTCAACAGTTTACACGCCAAAAAAAAAACACAATCAGTTGCTTGAAAATTGCTTAGCAATTATATATACCACAAAATTTATCATTTTGTGTAATTAACTCTCTGTTACGAGAGTTCCTTCATTTTTTTTCATACATTAATAAATTACATTAATAAAATACATTAAGAGATAACTTAAATTTTATTTCATTCTTAAGCTCATCAATTGTGTATAAAAAATGTTGAACAAGCTATCTATCTTAGGCAAAATCACGCTTATTTCTATCATCTTGCAAGCGATAATAATCACCGTCTTAGAAGCTTTTGTTATTTATTTCCATGTCGATTTTGTCAATCAATTTAAGTTGGATTCAGTTGGTTATGGAATATCTGAGGCTGATTTAATTTATCATTCAATGTAAGTAATTTATTGTTAATTTTTTTTTGTTTAAAAAAAAAAAAAATGCTAATTTTTTTCCTTTTTTCAATTTCCAAGATTTATTATTTCACTATTCTTCCAAATACTTTTAGTAGTTGACGCTCTCTGGAATCGTAATACTGTCCAAATAGTAGCCCTTGTAAAATTCAACCTTCTTACACTAGCATATGCAGCAATACAACTTTATCAACATGAGATTCTCGAAGATCAAGGCACTCTGAATGCAAATTATACGCCAATTAATCCCATTTTCTCTGAACATGATAGGAACGCTCCCAAAATCTATTATGAAGCGAGAATGAGACCAATCGAGCATACTATCATTGCCTTAATATCTGCTTTTTCTATATATTTAGCTGTCATGTCTTACTTGCTCACCAAAGAATTTGGTTGGGAAAACTATAGAACTTATTCCGCTGATATTCGAGTCCGCGACACATTTTGGAATCTTACAATTTTACAGACTTTGATTAAAATGGACGTATTCTTTATTGGATCGTACGCTCTACAACTCATACCCTCTCAACAAATTGGTTATTATTCTTCTATAGCGGAGATTGTCCTCGTCTTTTTTTTTGGTACTCTCACGTTGTTAATATCTTGGATCTCTGTCGTTAAGGAGATGAAATATCTTTTGTTATCAGCGATCAATCTTTATTCTATATCGTTGATTTACTGGGTTTACCGACTTATAACAATTTCCTTTCCCGCATCTTCATCACAAGGATTTGGTATTTATTTATTATATATTTATATTTTTTTCATCAAACCATTTCATAAAAAAAGTCTCTTCTCACCATTTTAATATATATATTTTTTGTTTCTTTTAGATCCGTACGAATTTACTCGGCGATTTCTAATTTTCTTTTTAGTTATAATTATCGTTTTTATAATAGTTACTGTATTTTATTCCATTATTTGCGTCCGAAACATGATGCGTGGATTTTATGTACTTACTGTATTTGGACAGTCTGAAAATGAGCCTGAAGGTAGAAGTCCATATTTAGGCACTGATAATTTAGAATCTTCTTCTTCTAAACGTCTATCAAAGAGAGAAAGTGCGATTAGACAACAACACTTACTAACACAACAACAACATGAAAAGGCGATTTTGGATTAATGATAACTACATAATCTTAACGAAATATTTATTTCGATAAATAGCAAATTATATTAGCGTATTTATATATTTAAATATTTAATTAATGTCGTTGAAATTTATCTTTTGTTTGCATATATTTATGTTTAATCTATAATCAACTTATTTGTAATATTTAACATTATCTGTATTATTATCATTTTTTCATAATTGTGTTGTAACGCATTCTGATAAGTCCTATGTAATAAGAATTAAAATTTACTAAATACATAATACAGTATAACCTCGATGTAACGAAGCTCTGAAGCTGAAGGTTATATCTATATTTCAATATATTAGGGTCTCTTGATAATGTGTCACAAGAATTTAATTTATAGTGTTAACAAGAACGTTAAAGGTGTTAAAGTAATATTTGAAGAAAACAAAAGTATGGTCAGAAAGGGCATTGATAAGGATACCTACCAGGCATTCGTCTATTATCAAGAGTCTGCTAAGATGGAATATATCGATGAAACGTATATCTTTGAACTCCGTTATGAAAACGGAATTGAAGTTGAAATGAACGAGTGTAAGGTACTTTCTTGTTACAAAAAAGTCAACAAAAATAATAAGGATAGTAATAAAGATTTAGAAATTTTGAATAAAACTGGGAAAGACAAACAAGAAAAAGGAATTAAAGAAATAAAATAGACATAAAGTACTCAATTATTACCAAGAACCCATACCTAAACGATTTTAGAGAACTTCAACAACCTGCTGATACGGATAAAGTCAATGAAATGGATAATGTTAGTTGCTACATAATAATGGGATTGGAACTAAAAAGAAAATCGGTATGAACCTGACAAATGGTGATGATACTTAATTGAACGATACAAGACTTCGCTGTGAAAAAAGAATCATGATGAGGTCTACCAAAGACAGACGAAAAGCACTCAAACGATACTTAAACCCTGCTGAAGTCAACAAGCTGGATAGACGACATAACCTTGGACAATGTTATGAATATGGAATTCAAGATGAAGAAAAATGAACAGAATACACATAAGATGTCAAGAATCCGCTGAAATTAGGAGTATGGATGGAATAAATGGCCCTGAACAACATTGTCGAAATAAGATCAGAATCGAAAATAATGAAACCCAAGCATTCTTGAATCAGTTAACATGTAGAAATAGTTTCCTGAAATTTAATTCTGGAGGTTTGATGAGGTTTGTAGAATGAATAAACTAGGTAGTGTTACACTCAACCCACCTCTTAATCGGTCCGATGCAACTGGAGTTTGATAATAAATGAATGCTTGACTTTCAACCTTAAAGTTGACTAACTTAAGTTTCTACAAGAGGCTTTAACTAAGTGGTTTGGGTTTCGAAAGAGGCAAACGGCTAATGTATATGAAGATACAAAAAGTCGTTCTTCTAACTAATAAACTTAAAAAAAAAAAAAATACGTGATCGTGAAATCCCTTCGCGTCAATCACGTGGACACGATCGTTAAGTTTCTTAACGGTCTAAATAATTTTAGGATTTGTGTATGAAGACACAGGTATTTGTTTTATTTAGATAAGTCAAGAATTGAATGATATTTTATTGAAGCGCGAAAGTAAGTCTTTAAATACATTTTTGATACATATAAATAATTAAGACTACTCCACTATCGGGTATATGTCTATCCGTTTCTGCTCACACACATTTCCCATTTCTCCACTAATCTTCCCTTCAATACCTTTGTTTATATTAGAGTGCTTCTGGACATTTCCATTCATCTAAAGGCATCTTTATCAAACCAGTAATCACATTTGTAAACAACAGTGATTTTATAATAATTAAATGCCATATATTCATCTTGGATAACTAATTCATTTGGTAAGTCTTTTACCTGAAGGGTAATTTCTTCAAGTGGTTCTTTTCACTTAGTCATCTTAATTATCACAGGTCGAATGAAGGCAAATTGGGTACCAATCAGCATCATGTAATCCCAATATGAAACTTATTTGAAATAGATATTTGGCACAAATAGAAGACCTTTAAGATACACTCCCTGATAGTGATGACTGGAATTTCAATAATCACAATGATTTAACCTAATTTGATCATGATCGTAGCCATATATAAACCAATTTTTTTTATATACAAATCAGTTTTAGTTGAATAAGCAAAGTTGTATATTATAATGATTAGCATATAATCTGAAAATTTTAAAAAATTAATAAATTTTTGGAGGTTATTTTTTAGCATTTTAGGTTGAAGTAAACAAAGAAAAAAAATAAATAAATAAAATTTTTATATGGCAATGCATTCCTAAACTGTATTATAAACATTCATTGAAATTTAATGAGGTTATTTCTCAAGTCCTAAAGCATCTAGGATTAAATTTTTATAAAAAAGACTAAAAAATTCTTGAAAACCATTGGATTTAATTAAAAATTTTAATTTTAGAAAAAATATATTTTTTTGTATCTTAGAATTTTATATAATAAAATATTAAAAATTTATAAAAACATAGTTCTAAAAATAAAATATATATATCATGCTATATCATACAATATATACTTTTTTTTTATTAGACTATTTTATATAATTTTTACAATGTTTTATTATGCAGAGTTTTAAGATACAAAAGAATATATTTTTTCCAAAATTAAAATTTTTAATTAAATCTATTGGTTCTCAAGAATCTTTTAGTTTTTTTTTATAAAAATTTAATCCTAGATGCTTTAGAACTTGAGAAATAATCTCAATAAATTTCAATGAATGTTTATAATACAGTTTAAGAATGCATTGCCATATAAAAATTTTATTTATTTATTTTTTTTCTTTATTTACTTTGACCTAAAAAACTAAAAAATAACTCCCAAAAATTTATTAAATTTTTTTAAAATTTTCAGATTATATGCTAATCATTATAATATACAATTTTGCTTATTCAACTAAAACCAATTTGTATATAAAAAAAAATTATAGCTACAATCATGATCAAATTAGGTTAGATTATTATGATTATTGAAATTCTGGTTATCACTGCTAGGGGAGTGTACAAATAAGTTTTATATAGATGTTCAATACATATCAGAATGTCAATAGCTTTATAGCTAAATTGATAAAGCTTGCCTTATAGCTTTTTTGATTTATCTATAGAGCTATCAGCATTCTGATATATATTGAACATCTATATAAAACCAATTTGTATCTTAAAGATCTCCTATTTGTGCTAAATATTTGTTTTAAATCTTTTTACTTAAAAAATATATAGCTAAAATCAATATATAAGATTTTATTAAAAAAATTAAACCTTTTAATAAAAACACAAGCAAATTTGTCTATATTACAATTTAAGAGATATTACTGTATAAAAACAAATTTTGCAAAAAAATAATACTTATTTTTAAAAGATTAATTAATTAGTAATCTAAAAGTCAACTAGAGAGTAATTATAGTAAAACATAATACAAGTCACTTATAGAAATTAGGGCTTTATAAATGTGGTATGCATGTATTTAAAACTTTTTTTATACTAAATTAACTACTCTTCTAACTTAATAGACTTTTGTAAAGCTTATTAAGATATATCTAATAGTGATTAAATCATCTAAATCAGCCTGGTAGATATTAAAATATCTTTAAAAAACTTTCTTTAACTATGTAAATTTCTTTAAAATAATACTATTGTTTTACAAAAAAATTTATATAGTTAAAGAAAAGTTTTTTAAAGATATCTTGGCATCTATCAGACCAATTTAGATAATTTAACTACTATTAGATATATCTTAACAAGCTCTACAAAAGTCTCTTAAATTAGAAATATAATTAACTTAGTATAAAAAAAGTTTTAGATATGCATACACCATATTTGCAAAGCTACAATTTCTATACGTAATCTGCATCATGTTTTACTATAATTACTTTCTGATTGTCTTATAGATCACTAATTAATTTGTAACTGTAAGTTACAATAAATTTTTATAACTATAACTAAGATCAGGTATAATATAAATATCAACACAATATTTTTTTATAAAATAAGCTTTTGCAATTAAAGGTTAGAATTAAAATAATATTATAATTAAAGCAAAATATAGTTTATATCAAAATTTAGCAAAGAATATTTTTGTTAGAACATAGAAAATAGTTTTATAATCAAAATTTTGTTATTAAAATTTTTTTAGAAAAAATAGGTTTGGCTTGCTTTTGTATTACATCTAATCTTGAAATTTAATTAGTTTAATTTAATACTACACAGTATGATTACAATAATCATAATTACAAATTTATTAATTTATTTTTAAATATAATTGTACAAAGTTTTATTTATATATTTTAGCATTTTAAAAAGTAAATTAGAGCAAAAAAGTGCAAAAATACAAACAAATTTGCCTGTGTTAGTTATATATTAAAAAATAAATTAAGAAATAAAATTTAATTATTAGTATTATATATTTAATTTAAATTTAATAGTTTCTACACTATCTTCTTCTAATTTGAGATTCTTCTAAGTAATTATAATTCATCTAAATTCTTTTTAGTTATAATAATTAGTATAAGTAATACAACAAAATTTAACTTTAATTATCTGTTAGTTTACTATAGAACCTAATATTTTTATATAATTAATAATCTAAAAAAGCTATTAATTTATTTTTCAAGGTATTAATATTTTAAAAAACATAATAGCAGTTCATTTTGCATTATAAATTGTTATTTTATACTTAATCAA
The DNA here is from genome assembly GCA_910591775.1 of Dentiscutata heterogama. NCBI lineage: Eukaryota > Fungi > Glomeromycota > Glomeromycetes > Diversisporales > Gigasporaceae > Dentiscutata > Dentiscutata heterogama. The sequence continues at coordinate 2,498 of CAJVPU010002557.1, read as the reverse complement.
ATTAATTTTAGTATGAGTAACAATTTTGAATAATATTTTTTTAAGTTTGTTTATATTTATATAAGAAGGTTTATATCAAATTCTATTTTAAATATTTAAGCAATATGCAAAATTGTAAAAAAAATTAAAATCAAAATATAGATAAATTAAAATAACAAATATTTGATACTTTTCCAACATATTCTAAAAAAAAAGGATCAAAATTTTGATATTTACTAAATATTTAGATAAGTATAAAACTAGGAAAACAGATACTGTTATTGTCTGAAGCCAAGAATAATAGCTAATAAACATTAGGCTAATCTGAGTTGATCTCTATAGTTGATTGGCTAATAATTGATCACGTTGATAGAACCCAATACAAAATCATGTCCATTGCTCTACTATAGAGACCTTGCTACGCTTTGGACAATTATATTTTTTATTAATATAAACTAGTTTTTAGTACTATTAAAAGAACTTAGAACTGTATATATAGTATAATTATATTGTTTTTTTTTTTAATATTTAGAGAAATACCTGGGTACAGCACCCACCCAAACTTTTATTACTGTATTATTGTGAAATAATGATCATAGACATTATTTTAAAAATAATATCCCCTAAAAATAGCATACTGGATTTTAAAATAATGCCTATAAATATTCTAAAATAGTATATACTATATATAGTATACTATATAATCGAATACATAACACAAGTTGGTAAAAATATTTTTAGTTTTTTAAATATTTTTTTATTGTTTGAAACTTTTTTAAACTATTAATAAAATTTTGCTATAATGAAAATATTTATTTTAAATTAATATTTTTTAAAAAAAACACTATATAGTTGTTTTCTTTAATCTGAACTTCTCTAATCTGAACTATAATAAATTCTGTAAAAACCAAATATAAAACTCTAGAGCATTTGTAAATTTTATTATAAGGTTCAGATTAGTAATATAATATCTTTTTTTTTTTCCTGGTATTAAGGTAACCTCTATGGATGGGGACTTTTTATTAGATTATTAACTTCAGATTACAATTATAATGAGGATACATTAAGCCACATATGTACTTTTGGTACCTAATTTAAGTAGTCCACCTGGGTTCTGCACTAGCTACCATACCTGCAATCTAACTAGAAGATTACCTATTTAAGCTCTCTAGTTATTACTAACATAATATCTTTTTGAAAACTAACTTTTGAGTAATTTTATATATAAAAATAGATCATTCAGAATAGAGAGAGCTGACTATATAATTTATAAAAATTAAAAAATTAATCACTTTAATTTTTATCAAAGCTATCCATTACTATTATTTTTTAAATATGAAATTTGCTTATCAACTAATACAAACTTTTATTTTATATTAGTTTTACATTTATTGGTATTGAACTCCAAGGTTTACAATATTGTTACTATATAATAAATCTTTTCAAATAAATTATTTGAAGAACCAGGATTCTGTTTTTGAGTTTTTAATAAGTATATATTCTTGTAAGTCTCTTTTATATTTTAATAATAACCTTTTAATTTATCAACTAAATACAGTTTTTACAATAATTATATTTTTGGCAAAGTGTTGTAACATTTAAAAGTTTAAACAAACTTTTTTTGAATATGATCTTCTATACAGTCAAATCATAATTACATAATTATGTTATAATATATTATAAACCATTTTTTAAGCAAAAATTAAATTTTTTACACATAAGAAATTATTTCAAATCAGCACACTTAATATCTATATCTAAATATCTAAATGAACTAAACAAATTTATAGCTAATAAATGTTCTGAGTTAAAAAAAAAAAGAAAAAAAAATTATAAAATATTAAATGAGTTCTCAAACTCTTTAGAGACAAAGAACAAGAACAACAAACAATTAATAGCTTGAACTATCTAATACACATTTAATTACTATACTGTGTACTATAATAAGAATATTGAGATATGTATAAATTTTAAATTAATAAATTAATAATTATTTTTCTTATTTAATTAATTTTTTCTAATTTAGCAACTTATATTATTTTATTATTATTCTATTATTTTTTTATCATCATCTGTCACATATTTATAATTTATTGCAATTAATCATTAACTTCATTATCAGTAGTATTTTCTTCGTTGTCAGTTTGATTTTCCATATTCATCATTCACCTTCTGGAAGCATATTCAATAACACTGGTCGAAATCAAAAATATTATCCAAATATCTTCAACTAATCGGCCTAGAAGATAGCCTGGTGATAGCCGGGCGATAGGCAGGTGATATTAACCCGATTCATTAGGGATAAAAAAGCCGATAGGCGTAAGATTAAAGAAAATATGTTACATATCGGCATAATGATAAATAAAACAATATATAATCGGTTAAAAGATATTATGACGATTAAATTTCATCATCAAAGAATCGCCAAGAAGATTAAAGGCCGATAGGCTGTTGATTAGTAAACGATTTATTAGGTATGAGAAAAGCCGATATGCTTAAGATTATAGAGAAATTAGTTA
>CAJVPU010002556.1:0-10424 GCA_910591775.1 Dentiscutata heterogama | reverse complement strand
AATAAAAAAGAATTTAATTAACCTGATACTAGAGATACATTAAGCAAATTTTTATAAGTTAGATGGTGTCTGGAGTGGAATAGAGAGACATGTAGTTAAGGATGGCAATTTTTAATTTTACAATAATGCTCCAGAAGTTAACATAAAATTTTACTATTAATTTTACTATTCAACCTTCATTACATGTAGTCACTGTTAAAAGTTTACTTATATATATACAATTTAAAAAAAAAAGATTTTATAAATTAAAAAATAAAATTTAAAAATTAAAAAAATTTGACTAATAGATAATACTGTAATAATTTATAAAGAATTTCATTATCCAAAATTCATGATTCTATATCAGTTGTAAGCTTTATTAAAAACTAACATGTAGCAAAGTTAGCAACTGGTAACGTGTTGAGCATTTCAACAGAATAAATCGTGTTGAGAATTTCAAATGTCTTTGAAAAAGATGCCCAGATCTTTTTTTAGACTATTATCACATTTTCATAGTCTCAATAAATCATGAATAAATTAAAACAGAAAAAGGAACAATAATCGTTAAAAATACGATATTATGGTACTGGTAATAATATCTCAATCTTTTTCTTTAGGATTTGGATCCGCAGTTGTTGGGTCTGTGGTTAAAGGTGCACTTTCTGGTGCAGGTGAATTTGATCGAGTGGTATTACTTGATGGTACTATGAAAACTGGGGTTGAATGTGGATCAGGCGAAGATGAACGCGCAACTTGTCTAATATTTATAGTAGGAACAAGCAAATTAACAAGTAGGTTAAATGAAATATGAAAGTATGATAAATCCTTGTCTTTTTTTTTTTTTAACATACATTGTATCAGTCTGATTTGGTTCTCCAGCATTACTAGCAAGATTAATAGAAGTCTCTAGAGGATCCTCAATAGAATCATCATTCCAGAGCGGTAGCCACCATCCGCCTCTTCTACCATCCTCAGCCTTGATAAACCCACGAATATTTACAAGACGGGATAAAGGTGGTTTGGATTCAAGATTTGAGAAAAAGTCAGAAGATGGCAGTATACGAGTAAGATATCCGAAAGAATCTTAAACCACAATTATTAAAGAACAGTGAGAACTATATACATGGTTAATAATACAATTAAGAAAAAAAAGATGCTTACAAAAATAACCAACAAACAGCCCGCATAGATAACCGACGAACCATTCATATTGAAGTATTTCCATCAGCAGAAATAACACAAGTGGATAAAAATGAGATGGAACTCTAAAGAGGCCAAATATTCTATATGCACACATGTATAAAATAACTTAAATTAACAAGATTCATAGTATCATTATATAATATATAAGAAATTAAATAACAATAGTTACTCTCGCTCGCTTCCAGCCAATTCCCTGCTTTCCCATACTACAACACCAAATATCCAAGTATTCAATCCACCCATTTCGACTTTAAAAGAGAAAATTAACGAGCTCAACAAATAAATAGAACCCGAAAGTACGGTAAAAATAGTGATCAACACATAAGAATACTCAAGAGTCCCAATAGTATGTTCAATCGCCGTACTCAAAGGCAAAAACACCAAAAGATTAAAAAGTAAATGTGCGAGATAACTGTGTGTATAAGGATATGTCAAGATACGCCACACTGAAACATTATTATAATGTGATTAAGACAAAACTAATATAAGTGTAATTAGAAAGGAGTGATGCCAAAAAAAATTATAATTTTTCTTCTGGCGTCACACCAATAAAGACTACACGAGTAAAATACCTTCTCCTCCAAAAAATTTTTCTGGCTTAAGACTAAGTGCGTTGTATATAGGGTTTTCATTAAACAAAAGAGCACCAAATGCGTAAAATACAATTACTATACAGGAAATGGTAGTTGTCAATAATGGCAGTGAAAGAATATATGAACGGAATGTTGACGTAACAGTAGTAAACGGAGGTATATTCCTTCGAACTTCAGTCATGTTTAGGTGATTGCAAATGTGAAACTTCTATTGTTATATTTTTTAACATTAGATCGTAATTATAGCGCTACCCAGAACTAAACCAAACCAAGTTCTAAAGTTTTAATAAAATTGTGTAATAACCCAAATATGTAAAATATGTGATATCATGCAGATACGTGTAACTACCCCAGGAACGCGGACACGTATATTGTGTAACGGAGACGCGGCGACCAGGGAACTAAATTGCAAAAGTTAACACGCTCGCCTCTGATGTTGGTCGAATATCTACCTTCGATGGATGAACGAAGGTGTAGTACAGTAATAAGATAATAATCATGCATTTCTGTATTTATAGCACTTTAATTCCATATGGTTTATGTGTTGATATGATTAAAATAAAAGAGAATCATTTGAATATCGGAAAAATGATCGTGCAAAGTCCATATTAATCTCATGCATCAAACATTTACTATTTTTGTGCAATTTTGAAAAACCAAGCTGCAATGATTTTTTTGGTAATTTCTAACAAAAAATTAATACGTATGCGCGTAGTTCTACATATTTCAGTATATAATAAAAATTCAAATTCTGTTTTTATTATATTTATTTATTAAACAGGCGAAGGATTATAGAAGATTGGATTTAGTAAATTTTTTTTTTTTGTATTTATTTTACATAATCTTTTTACATAATTTTACAATCTGAAATTCTTTTCAGTAATTCAGCTATCCTTTCGCCAATACTATTAAGTAATGTTTTTTCTATCTTATTTATTTCATCTTTTATTGATTGAACCTCTTTCGAGTCATTATCTCTCTCCGTTTTCCTTAATTTTTCTTCTATATTTCTTAATTTTTTTCGTAAATTTTCAATCTCATCCATATCAATTTTTTTATTTATTTGGTCCAGGTCCTTTGACATGTATACTTTTTGACAATTTTCTGAGTGATTTAATAAAAATTCTCTTGATTTTTCACGCTTTTGTTTCTTGGACGAATTATTTACATAGATGATTCTTTACCACATGATTTAATGATTTCAACAATTTCTTCGTTATTCTCCTCAATTAGGTTTTGAATATCTTCTTCACGTTTATTCTCATCTTCAAAATTTTTAAAGTGAACCCTTACAAAAGTGATATAGTCGGTAATTCTCTCATCAAAAAGAATATTTCTTAATATATTATATAAATATACTATTTTTTCAGGTTCAAACTTTTTATCAATTACAAAAAAAATCTGGTTTAATCCATTTTCAATCCTTTTATAACTCTCAGCAATTGCAAGTATGGTTTCACTTCGCTTCAACTTCGTATCTCCGAATCCTATTGTGTCAATTATTCGGTAATTATTCGGTACTTGACTCCTTTATGTTTAAACACCTCAGCCTGAATATTTCTAGTTTTACTCGTGCTACCATTTGACTCTTCAAATATTTCTTTAAATTCATTATTTTTATTGACTAGCACATTGCACAAAGTAGACTTGCCATTACCCGTGTATCCAATTACCAATATATTTCTGATTTCTTTCTCCAACTTGACATCGTTCTCTTTGAGCAATTTCTAATTTTTCTCGTGTTCGACCATTCCGTAGGCGTTGATAATTTAAATTATTAAGAGAATATTCTTCTGGATTATCACTGTATTTAATTGCTCTTAATAAATTATCATAAATTTGTTCATTTTGTTCTAATATTCTTTCTCGTTCCATGGCCTCCTGTTCAGCTTTCCATTTTTCATACTTTACATTTTCACTATCTGATGAAAAGTCACAACTGAACCGATGTATATCCTTTTTTGATAATTCTTGAGCTTTAGAGGAATCATAATAATAATAATAATAAATTTCATTACCTTCTTTCTCGCAATACATTTTTTTTTATTTACTATATATTTTTACATTTCATGATGAAAAGAGTTCCTATTATTGGTGATCAAAATCTTTAGTTGATCGATTAGCAGAACAGAAGTTCATTTTGATTGGCTAATGATATACCTCGGATAATATCAGTCAGGGAATATGTCACACAGAGTGATATTTTATAATAAATATATATCGATATTATAATAAAATAAAACCAGGGAATTGCTATTCGTACCCCCAAATTTGCTAGCTATACCCCCCATACAAATTAAAGTTTTTTTGAACTTTGAGCGAAGGTAACTTTGTTCGAATATTTAAAAAACTCAATACCTACGAATAGAAGCTGCACCAAATTTTTTTCAGTAACCATCAAGCCAAATTTGATGAACCTTTTTTTATTCGAGTTCTATGAATCTTAGGATTCAAATAAAAAAAAACTTTATCAGATTTGACTTAGTAGTTGTTAAGATACCTTAGGACTTACTAACTCTAGGCTAATGCTCAGCACAATCAAACAAAAATTTGACAGTCAAATACTTGTGATTAAGTTGGACATCAAATGATCGCAGGTTAACCAATAATATATATTTAGCTTTGGTTGATCTGTAATTGTTTGATATCCTATTTAAACGTAAGTATTAACAAGTATTTGACTATCAAATTTTTGTTTAATTGTGCCAAGCACTACTCTAGGCTAGTCTATTCTTAAGATAAACCCACTGGAGCCTTTCATATCCTATTCTGGCTAACCCAGTATTGCAGTTGTCAAGGTTCCCACTTGCAGTTGGGTTTTAAACCTATTTAACTACTATGCTCTTGTAGAGTTCACTTAAAACCCCAGTATCTATATACTCTATTTTTCCTAATTTATAAACTCTTATCTTTAGCTTTTGAAGTATTCTAGTCTAATGGTCTAAAAGGTTGAGTTTGCCAAACTTTTAGTTTATAGTTGTTTTAACTCTAGTATATACAAAATTGATAGGATATAAAATCGATTTTCTAGTTATATGATTTTTTGACATAATATAAAAAAATTTATTTATATTAGGATTTAAATCAGGGTTTAGATTAAGATTTGGGTTTAAAAGCTATTATATAGTAAAATTGTATAAAAAAATTTTTTGTTAGAATCAAAAAGGCAATTTACTAGTCTATATTTCATAATAAATATAAATTTTGTAAAGTGAATATTTGTTTTAATTTTTTTTATATTATATCTGGTTTTGGTTTTTAATTGGCTAACTGTTATTGGAAAATTATATAAATAAAAAATTGATTTTATATCTTGGCATTGTAATATATACTTTTATAGTATATATCTTTTTTCTTTAGCTTGTACTCTAGTAGCTTTACCATAGTTGGTTTCTCTTATAAAAGTATATTGTATTCTTTCTTTTCTTAGTACTCTTACTCTTAAGAATTTTTTGTACTCTTATTTTTAGTTTAAGTATCTATCTTTAGTTTTAGCTTTTTTTATAATACTGTCAAAAATCTGTATTATCTCTCTATTCTGGTTTTCTTAAATTAGTTTTTAATCTTCTAGTTTTTTTTTTAGTTTTTTATAAATTTATCACTTGATTTTTTTTTATCAAAGATATACTCTTTTTCTCCTTCTTATTATATATTTAATTAGGTCTTTATATATAATTTTAATTTTTTTTACTATCTCTCTCTCTAAAAAATCAACAGATTTTTGTCACTTCTTTAAAAAAATAAACAGAAATTAGCTGATTTTTTAAAGTCTAGAGATCTATAATATACTATATAACTTTTTATTAATTAAAAGAATAAGAAGAGTAGAGCTTATAATAAATTGAAATTAGCCAATTCCTGTCTATATCCTAATTTAAAATATTTAATAGCTCTTAATAATATATATAATTAATAATAAATAAAATTATTTTTATTGAAATTTTTTTTTTAATTTTGGCAATCTTGTCTCTACTTTATTAAACTTTATAATATTAATATTTAAATACTAAAATTTTATACAAGAAGCTAATCTCTTTGCTATTTAAAATTACAAGTATTAGCTTATATAGTTATTTATTAAACACTTATATATAATCTGCTATAGTAAGATTTTATCTTTATATCAACTTACTTGTACTTAAGTATATTGTTACTTTAGAGTAGTGTTATTTATTATTTGATTTTTTTTTATTAGAAATATACCCTCTTTTTTTCTTCTTATTATATATTTAATTAGGTTTTTATATATAATTTTAACTTTTTATTTTTCTCTTCTTCTAAAAAATTATATGATTTTTGTTACTCTTCTTATTAAATAGTTCTTACAGCTTGTTAAAACTACTGCTTCATTCTTTATCATTCTGCTTATTGTCTATCTCTTAACCAACTTAATACTTTTTTTTTTATTATATCTAATATAGTTTTCTATCTTTTATTTTTATTTTTTTTTTATTTTCTTTTTTAACTAACTTTGCTTCTAGTATTTTCTCTTCTCTTGCTTTCTTTTTTTTCTTTTTTTATCTTTTTGAATATTTTTTCATTATCTTTTTTTGTATAATCTCTATTTCTTTTTTCTATTTCTGTACTAGCTTATATCTTGTGATCTATATTTATTTATAAATTCTTCATATTCAGTTTTTTAGAACCTTGCTATAAATCTTTCAGCCTAATTGTTAGAATTAAAAAGTTCTTTTAACTTATTATAATTTTTCTTTATAATTAAATTTCTAATATATATTTTTTTTCTTCAGCATTCTTTTGTAAAGCTACTTTTTTTGAGTATTGCCAGAATCTATTTTTTTTTTCTTGCTTATATTTTATTTTTTATCTTCTAACAAGATTATATTAACTTCTTGTTTTTCTATTTCTCTTATTAGATTTGGTATTTCAATATATATATAATATAATTAATTAATAATTTTTTTTTTTTTTATTCTTTGATGATCTTGCCAAGACTTATATACAGTTTACAAATTAATCTTGAAAGACAATTATAGTTGAAAAACAACATATCTACAACTAAAAGCCCAACCTTACCTAGCACTTAGATGTGATCATCATACTGATTTACGGATGATTTAGATCATGTGCTAGCTCTTAAAAAACTAAAATATTAGAACTAATTTCCCTTCTAATTCTTCTTTCTTTTCAAGAGGCACAAGACAAAAGAGAAAAGAAAAAAAAAAAAGTTCTTTAATAAACACAACAAAAAAAAGAAAAAAAACAACAAAAAAAAAAACATAGATTTTGAAAAAGAAAAAACAAAAAAAAAAAGATCTAATAGTACTATTATAATCTATACAAGGCTTAAAAATTATATAATAAATACAACATCTGTATATTTCTGCTATAAGACTTTGTTTTAACATATTAGTTTTTTTTTGACTATGTGACCAATTTTAGGTATACTTTTAACTATAAACTAGTTAACAGACCTTGTTATATAGAGTAGCGATATTTTTGTTATCAAACAAAACACGTGGTTGCAATCTACTACATCAACTGAATTTGAAAAGAGTAAACAATACTGATCTTTTAATAAAGATAAGCTGTTTTGCCCACTTTTTTCAAAAATTTTGTTGTAAGCACAAGTGGGTGATAGTAAAGAGAATAGACCTTGTACTTTTTTTAAAAGAAAGTATATTTTTTGCCAAAAATAATAAGACAAGTAGATTCAAGCACACTGCTGATATTCTTTTTGGTAAGTAATAAACTCTGAACTTGTTAGCAAGTAGTATATAAGAACTATTTTTAAATAACAAGTGTCATCCTTATAGTAAGTGATAAGCTCTAAACCTATTAGTAAATAGTGTATAAAAACTATCTCTAAATAATAGGTGCCAGTTTATGGTTCTTGTTAGTCTTATATCCTTCTTTTCTAGCATAGTTTTACTGTTTTTGTTAAAAATTTTTGTTTTGAAAAGTTAGTCTAAGTAATCATCAGGAAGAGTTGTATAGTTGTTAAAATTAATCAATAATTAAACTAATAATTAATTATATATACTTAAGTTATATATAAATTTTATGCTTAATTAATTATACTTAATCAAATATATATAATTAATTCTTGATTTATTAAGAAATTTTTTTTTGATTTCTATTAATTAACAATTAATTTTTTTTTGTTAAGCTAATTCTTTAGTTGCAAAATATCAACAAATAAATAAATACAATATAATATATATTAGACTCTTCTTTATATTTAAAATTAATTTTAAAACTTCTTTAATTTAGTTTTATAATTGCATTTAAAATTCTTTAAGTATTTATTAATTTATCAATTAAAATATAATAATTTATTTATTTTTTTAAAAAATTTTTTATTTAATATAGTAATATAAATGCTACTATACTATATATTATATTATATTTAAATTATTATTTTGCTAGTATAAAATTACTTTTTTAGAGTTTCAATTTGAATAAATCTGTTATCTATTTATTTATATTTGATTTATTCAGATATTTATTTGCTATTAATATTTGGATAATCTGATAGATATTTAAATAATTATTTAAATATCAATAAAAATAAATAATAAATAGATATCTGAATAAATTTAGATTTGGATATCTAATAACTATTTAGATAAACACTAACCAGATTGAAGCTCTATATATTTTAATTTATTTGCACTATTTGAATCTATACTATTTCCTAGTATTGTATATAGAACATGTCTATACTATATAAAATATCCAATATTTAAGATTGTTCAAAATTGTTTAAGTCTATATTCTAAGTTTAAATAATCAATAAAATTTTTTTTTTTTTACTTTGATAACCTTATACAATTTATTAGATATATATGAGTTTACATAAACTAAACTATCTAATGATCATAATTGGCTATTACCCGGCTGTTCTGAAAGTGCTCAAGTATAGTTATCATATTGATATTTGCCAACAGAATCCATATATGCTGCCACATGTATTTAAAAAACTGCTATAGCATGGTACTTAGCTACCTATAGTCTTTAAAACTTTTCCCACCTAGATCTAGACAGAATAGTTTATTTCTTACATTTTCATAAGGGATAAAAATAAATGCCAAGTTTACAAAAAAAAGCTACAAATTCAAAAAAAGAGAAGAAAAAAACAAAAAAGAGAAACAAAAAAAAAAAAATAAAAAATAAACCAAATTTCTAAATTAGATTCGATCATAAATAGAAGAAGATAAAAAAAGCAAAAAACTAACAACAAGAAAATAAAATAAAAACAAAACAAACAATGTACACTATTAAGCCTGTATACAAGACTAAAAAATTATAACTAATACAATATTAGATATCTCTATTATAAAGTATATCTTAACATAGAATTCTTCTCGACATATGACCAATATCAGAAACAATTAAAATCTATATACTGATCTTCTCTTAGTAGTACCATGACTATAAACAATCCAAAACACGTAGTTGCAATCTACAATATCATCCAAATTTAGAAGGAGTAAACAATGCTGATCTTTTGACAGAGATAAGCTGTTTTGCCTACTTTTTATAAAAATTTTGTAGAAAAAGCAAGTAGGTGATAGTGTAGAAAATAGCACTTGTTCTCTTCTTTAAAGAATGTATATTTTTTTTCGCAAATAATAGAATATATAAAGCCTGGTAAACTGCTAATTTTCTTGTCGGTAGGTGATAAACCCTGAACTTGTTAGCAAGTAGTATATAAGAACTACTTCTAAATAACAAATGCAATCTCCACAGTAAGTGATAAACTCTAGGCCTATTAGCAAGTAGCATATAAGAACTATTTCTAAATAACAGGTGCCAGTTTACAGTTTTTATTAGTCTTGAGCCACTCTCCACTACCATAGTCTACCGTTTTTTGTAAAAAAGTTTGTTGTGTTTTTGGTACAAGAGATCATCAAGATAATCAATAAATTAATTTAAAAAAAATATATAATTATATATATATTTTTTTAGATGCTAGATTTATTTATAAAAAAATTAAAATAGTTTATTTTAATAAAATTTTAAGTAATTTTAATTTGAAAAAAAGTTTAAAATTGTTCAAAATTGTCTTATATACAACACTACTATTTTTTAAGCTTTTTTTAATTGTTATAAACAATATACTATTTTTTTAATTTAAAATTTGTATCATTTAACTAATTTAATATAATATTTAGAAATCTTAAAAGTATATTTGAGTTAAAGTTATATATTGCTTAGCTAATTCAATATAATATTTATATGTTTTAAAGCAAATTCAAATTGTAATTAGAAATATATCTTATACAAAATATAAAATTCTTATATTTATAACTTTGCATATCTTGTATAAGGTAAGCATCAATCTTATACAAGATAAATTATTTAATTAAAATAATTTTAATAATTAATAAACTATTAATATTGATAAATTTTAAAAATTTTTATTCTAAATAAAAATTTAACATAACTCATAAGGTGCACTCTGCAAACCACCCTATTTCTGCAAATCTCATTCTTTTTTTGTTACTGTGCCATTTTTTAGAACAATTCACGTGAGTTCATAATAAATAACCCTAATATATGACATACTTAATCAAACTCTATTATTCTATGTATTTATTGCATCATCGCTATATCAATTGACTATTTAATTGATTATCTAATTGGCTCAAATTTCTTTAACTTTAAATTTTTAGCACCATTTCT
>CAJVPU010002555.1:0-10424 GCA_910591775.1 Dentiscutata heterogama | reverse complement strand
GTAATCATTAGTTATTACAGTTACAATGAAGATACAACTAGCCACACATGCACCTTTTGGGTGCCTATTTAAGTAGTTCGCCTGCAGGTTCTACACTAGATGTCGTACCTATAACCCAACTAGAGAGTTACTCTTTTAAACCTTCTGATCTTAACTGTATTTATAATCTATTCTACTAATTCAGAAACTACCATCTGGCCTATTTCTCTAGATTTTGCACCCTGCCTTAGGACTTTTGTGACTTATCTTGGGTTTGCACCAACTAATTACTGGCTTGTATTTCTCCGTTGAGCAGATGTATAACTATCCACAAGGTAAACCTACCAGAGCTTTCTATATCCTATTTTGGGCCAACCTGGTTTTGCACAGTTGCCAAGGCTCCTACTTGCAGTTAGGCTATTACCCATTTAACTACTTTTACCCTTATAAGGTTTATTTTCCAATTTCAATATCCATATTTGGACCTTTCTTTTTTCTATTATTTTCTTATTAGTTCATCTCTTACTTCCAACTAATAACCCAGAAGATTTGATCTTGGCTTGGCATTAAGTGCTTGGTGCTCTCGTCTCATCTTGATACATGATTTCCCAGCACATGTCCTTTTCCTCCAGTTTGGTTGGCTGGTCCTTCAGACATGTCCGGCATTTTTCTGTCTGACTGGTTTCTCAACCAACTTCCATAGCCCCTGGTCTTGGTAGGTAGAGCCCCCACCACTGGTTTTCCACGCTAGCTGGCCAGGGTTGGTGTACTCCATAATGGTCTTGCAGATTTTTAGCTTTTCTAAGTTGGCGGTCAAATTGGTAAATCCCCCTACTAAAGGATCTTGTTGTCGTTCGGTTCTCCAATCTCAGTTCTAACTTTCAAATTCAGATCTTTCCTGTAGCACTGTCGAAGATTGTAGTTATTTCTTACTTGGGTTTTCTCAAACAGGTTTCGATCATCTCAGTTTCTTGGCATTTCTGTGTTGAAGCTTCCATTCTAGATGGTGCAACCAAGATTATAGATTTCTAGATCCAATCGATTGATAGATAATCATTACCTAATACAAATCTATTTTTCGAAAAATGTCATCCATGAGATTCAAACTCTAGACCTGCCACTTGGTGGGGTAACAACTAGACCACTTTACTAGGCCGCCACATCCTAATTGTAGGTTTTTTTTTGATAGTACTTATATAGTTAAATATATTAAATAGTGTAGACTGCAGAATCTTACTTCTGAAGCATGTAGAAAATATATTTAAAATAATACAGAAATAGTTTTATAATTGCTTACTAAATATAGGTTTTTTGGCTATATACACTATATTCATTGTATACTTTGTATTGAGGATAGAAAGGATAAATAAATCATGGGTTTATTTGATATAATCAATATAAACATTTTAATCAGTATAGACAATATAAGTGATATATCGTGAATAAGTTGTATAATGTGCTATAATTAAAAAGAAAATATATAATAAAAACTTTTCACCTTTTAAAGAAAATATCCTTTACAATTTACAAAAAATTAGTCCTATAATAATTCTATACCCTTTCTACCTTATAAATAAAATACTTACACTCTAATCTATGCTTAAGTAGCATAAGTAGTATGATCATTGTTTCATATTGTAGCATAGATAACTAGCCTTGTTACTTATACCACTTGACTTAATATGTAGAGAGTAAGGAATATGATAAAAAATAATAAAAGAAGCAACAAAGGATAACAAAAAAGCAATAAAAAAGAGTATATAATATAACAAGTATATAGTTAAAAGAATAATATTTATTTATTAGAGAATAGTTAGGAGAATATAAGTTAAAACCTAGCAGAACTTGGCAGAATTTATTCTGTCTTGGGCAAAAAGACGAAGTTTTTATATTTTTTAGAACTTTATATAAGAACAAATAATATTTTGTACTAATAGGTCTGTGTCTGTGCCAACAGGTCTGTACCAACGGGTCTGTACCAACGGGTCTGTATCAACAGGTCCGTACCAATAGATCTGTACCAACAGGTCTTGCATTACAGAGATGACAGATTATTATTTATTACTTTCTATAGTTATATATCTTTAAATCTTAATAATTTATTAACTATTAACCTAATTGACAAATAGTAAAAACCATGCTAAGAAAATTGATATCAAGGATTCTATTGGTAGAATCAGATTTGTACTACAATTAGAAGTTGCACAGAGTTACTTAGTAAAAATTTAAAAAATACTAATATATCACTAATATAACAATATCGAAAAGTGTACTAAAACTCTGTTTAATTGATTCTTGACATACTTGATGATCTTGAGATTAGATTTTGATGAGTTTGGTACTATTTAAATTATCTTAATAAGATGGTTTAAATAGTACTAAATTTATCAAAATCTAATTTCAAGATCACTGGATATCAAAAATGAATCAAATTCTTTACCATGACCTAGGTCATGATTAAGTAGAATTTGATTCATCTTTGATACCCAGTGATCTTGGAATTAGATTTTGGTGAATTTGGTACTATTCAAACCATTTTATTGAGATGATTCGAATAGTACTAAATTTATCAAAATCTAATTCCAAGATCACTAGGTATCAAAGATAGATCAAATTCTACTTAATTATAATCTAGATTATGATAAAAAATTTGATCTATCTTTAATACCTGGTGATCTTGAAATTTGATTTTGATGAATTTAGTACTATTTGAATCATTTCAATAAAATGGTTCAAATGGTACCAAATTTACCAAAATCTAATTCCAAAATCACCAGGTATCAAAGATGGATCAAATTCTACTCAATCGTGATAGGTCTTGATCAATAGAATATATCTAAATTTTCTTCGATTAGGGGATTAGAGTAATAATCTAGTTCACTGTCAACATTGATATCATCAAAGTCGATTGTAAAATAGTTTACAATCAACATTAAAGTCATTCATGATCAATATTATAGCTATTTTTATTATTCCTGAAACATTTGATAAATTGGTCAAAGATATTATAGTTGATTCGATTATATTTGTGATTTTAGTAAAAATATATTCAATAAATTGATATATCTATATAATTTCAGAATTTAAAATCAGATAACTAATATAAGTATTATACATTTATTGGATTTTTGTTTAATGATACTTTAACATAGCTTCGTTGAAAAATTGTCAAAAAAAATTTAGAAGGTCTATCATATCGAATAATTGCAGAACACTTAAGTGTTAGTATATTTTCTGTAAGTTGAGTTCTCAAGCACTTTCAAACCTATAGATACATTGAAAAACTTCTGTTACTTTCAAAAAAACCATGCTTATTAAATATAAACAATATAAAATATTTTAAAGCTTTGATGAAAGAAAAACCTAACTAGTATTTATATAAATTATAATTTGAAAGAGAACTTTGGCTAGAACATAACATAAATATTACAACAATTTGAAGGGTTATATATTGATTTAAATATATACTGTATATAAAAAAAGTTATATTTTGTATATTTATAGATAATTTTTTTCACAAAATCTCGAAAACCATTTTCCTGAAAGAACATAATATCGATTAAATTGGCCAGCATTATAGCTAATGTCGGCTAACTTTGTTGATATTAGGTCCTTTTGAGAATCTGTCTTTCAGAATTTTGTGATAAAATCTTTTTTTTTATAAATTTATCAATATTTTAATTTTATAGATTTCAAAACTTGTGAAAGAAAGAAATAAAGTTGATAGAAAAACAATTTTATTTTATAAATATCTTAATATAAAATTTAATTATTATTATAAAGTAAATATTTTATTTTATTTTATTTTATTTTTTTTCAGTGTTAAAAGTAACCTCTTTGGCTATAACTTTTTATTAGAAGTTAAGTTTCAGTTACAATGATAGTACAACTAGCCACACATACAACTTTTGGTTATTTATTTAAGTAGTCTGCCTTTTTTGGGTTCTACACTAGCTACCATACCTGCAATTTAACTAGGAGATTACCTATTTAAACTCTCTAGTTCTTACAAACAAGGGTATGACTAGCCACATATGCAACTTTTGGTTGCCTATTTAAGTAGTTCACCTTAGGTTCTATACTAGCTGCTATACCTGCAACCCGACTAGAGAGTTATCTATTTAAACTATCTGATTATAACCTAATTCCACTTGGTGAGATCTTCTAACTTGGTTACCTGAATTTCGTTTATGCCTTAGAACTTACCAACTTGGTCTATTCTTAAGGTAAACCTACCAGAGCCTTCCATATTCTATTTTGGCTAACCTAGTACCCAGTTGCCGAGGCTTCTACTCGTAGTTGGGGTTATCTCTATTTAATTGCTATACTCTTATAAGATTCACTTCAACTCTAGCATCTCTATTCAGATTTTTCTTTTCTTCAGATTCTTAACTGATCTCTCTTACTTCCAGCTAGCAACCCAGAAGGGTTGGTCTCCTCAGGCATTAGGTGTTTTACAGGTATCCTCTCCTTAGTATATGCTTCTGAAGCATATATCCTTTTTCTCTGGTTTTGGTGACCTGGCAGTTTAGCTAGTATGTCCTTCTACTTAAGGACCTAGTCACTTGGTTTTATAGTCTCAGTCTCTAGTTCCAAGTTCGGTCTTTTTTTAGCACTATCGAAAGTTTCTGTTACCTCCTCACTCGGGACCTCCCAAATAGGTTTCAATCATCACAGTTTCTTGGCCTTTTATGCACCAAAGCTCACATGTAAACATGGTGTTATCAAAATAACAGGTTCTGGGACCCAACTAATTGACCACAACTATCACCATATCACAGATTTATTTTTTGAAAATGTCATTTATGGGATTCGAACTTTGGACCTGCCACTTGGTAGGATGATGACTAGACCACTTCACTAAGTCGCCACACTCTTTAAAGTATATATATATATATATTTTTTTTGGTATTAAGATGACCTTCTTGGCCTGAGGACTTTTTATTAGTAATCATTAGTTATTACAGTTACAATGAAGATACAACTAGCCACACATGCACCTTTTGGGTGCCTATTTAAGTAGTCCATCTGCAGGTTCTACACTAGATGTCATACCTATAACCCAACTAGAGAGTTACTCTTTTAAACTTTCTGATCCTAACTGTATTTATAACCTATCATACTAACCCAGAAACTACCATTTGGCCCATTCCTCTAGATTTTGCACCCTGCCTTAGGACTTTTGCGACTTATCCTGGGTTGGCACTGACTAATTACCAGCTTGCATTCCTTCGTTGAGCGGATACACAACTATCTACGAGATAAACCTACCAGAGCTTTCCCTATCCTATTTTTAGGCCAACTTGGTTTTGTGTAATTGCTAAAGCTCCTATTTGCAGTTAAGCTATTACTTATTTAACCACTTTTGCTCTTATAAAGTTTACTTTCCAATCCCAATACCCACATTTGGACCTTTCTTTTTTCTATTATTTTCTTATTAGTCCATCCCTTACTTCCAACTGATAACCTGGAAGATTTGACCTTGGCTTGGCATTAGGTGCCTGGTGCCCTCATCTCATCTTGGTACATGATTTCTCAGCACATGTCCTTTTTCTCTAGTTTGGTTGGCTGGTCCTTCAGACATGCCTGGTATTTTTCCATCTGACTGATTTCTTACCCGACTTCCATAGCTCCTGGTCTTGGTAGGTAGGGCACCTACCACTGGTTTCTCATGCCAGCTGGCCAGGTTGGTATACTCCGTAACGGTCTTGCAGATTTTCAGCTTTTCTAAGTTGGCGGTCAGGTTGGTAAATCCCCCAACTAAAGGATCTTGTTGTCGTTTAGTTCTCCAATCTCGGTCCTAACTTCCAAATTCGGGTCTTTCCTGTAGCACTGTCGAAGATTGTAGTTATTTCTTACTTGGGTCTTTCCAAACGGGTTTCAATCATTCTGGTTTCTTGGCATTTCTGTGCCAAAGCTCCCATTCTAGATAGTGCAACCAAGATTACAGATTTCTAGATCTAACCAATTGATGAATAATCATTACCTAATACAAATCTATTTTTTCAAAAAACATCATCCATAGAATTCAAACTCTAGACCTGCCGCTTGGTGGAGTGATGACTAGACCAATTCACTAGGCCGCTATACTCCCCAAAGTAAATATTTTAATACTACAAAGATAATATAAATATATATACTTTTTATTTTAATTTCATTTATTATAATTCTTTATACATTTTTAACAAATATTAATAAAATTTTGTTTGTTTGGAATCTTAACTTGAGATTCATTTTTAAACTAGTTAACAAATTCATGATTATATTTAATTTTTTTAATATTGGCACCTATTCATGTAATATATTTGTTATTAAAATCTAATTTATATTCAAATCTTTTTTTTATATTTTTTGCTAAAGTTTATTGGTTAACAAGAGCAGTCTTTTCTATAAATTTTCATACAAACTAAACATATTAAACATGTTGAACAAGTATTCAAACAAAAATTTAATAATGTTTATATTATTGTTATAATGATCTTTAAAACAATAAATATAGCTTTTATTATACAGATCATGCCAAAATCACAAACATAATCAAATTGGCTATAATATTATTTGGTCAATTTTTATTAGATATTTTAGGAATAATGAAAATAGCTATAATATTACTAAAGTCAATTGTGAACTTGTTTACAATTATGTATTTTAGGTAATCATATAGCAACAATTTCTACTCAGGTCTAATTTCTACCACTAACTCAAGTGAATTCAAACTAAACTTGAACTTATCTTCAAGTTGGTTTGGTATAAGTTTGTAGAAACACTAATTCAATTTATTAATAATGCAGGCAAACTAGATGGAATTCAGAAGAGTCATATAATTATTTGAAGCCAGTTTGGCTCAGCTCGGCTTGGCTTAAGAACCAAGCCGAGCCAATCTCATCTCTAAACTAAAGCTTCTAAATACTTTAATTTAATATTTTGTAATACAGTATTATAATATAATACTAAATAGGCTTTTAATTGACAATCTGTGAGTTACCTGAAGAGTAGTCATAGTAAAACATGATGCAGATTACTTATAAAAATTAAAGATTTGTGAATATAGCGTGTGTGTATTTAAACTTATTTTTACAGACTTTTAATTAGTAATTGCTAAATATAATAGTCTGACCTAACAAATAACCAACTCTAAGCCTCTAAACACTTTCTACTAGTCTATTTGGAATATACTTCTTAACTTTACTAAATTCTACAATTTAAAAATTACTTTTCACAAAGTTAAAGCATATTATAATAATGAATTTAACAACAAGGCTGATAAACTTGCTCAAAACTATCTCAATATACTTTACTTTAAATTTAATCTTAATAATATCTACAACTCTCTATATATATTAAATTATAATAGACAATATCTTGAACTTTCTATCTATCACAGCATTCAAACTATCTGCTATGCAAATATCTTTGCTCTTTGGTCATCTTATAACCACTTCTAACCATGATTAAATATATTAACTGGAACTTAACCTGGCTTTATATTAATGATAACTAAAAAGTTTCTTACTTTACCTACAGCTTCTAGTTCTCTATACTTAAAATATTTAGAGTCAAGTTACTTACTAATGAACTCTCAGTACTATATATCTATATAAAAGAAACTTACATTTCTCTAACACTTGCTACATATATTAATCAACAAATATTCTACTTTATTAGACTATATGTCCTACTTCTAACTCTTTCTATAAACTTATTTAGAACTTACTACAATATATATTAAACTCTAACAAACTTTAAATCTCTCTAATGCAAATTAACTAACTATAAAACCAAATTATCAATTTTGATAGCCTTCAAATATACTATATATTTCTCATACAAACCCTTTATTTTTTCTATTTTTTTCAGATCTATCCTACTTGATATAATAAATACAATTTGTAAATTTACTATCTCTAATTAAATAGTTAATAATTTTACTATAAAATTCCTCTTGCATATCAACAAGCAGCTATATACAAATTTTTAGATTCTTTACTGTAGCTCAAGACCCCAACCCCAACTCTTTAAATCTCAACCAAGTCCTTTAAACAATTCAAATCCTATTACAAATATTTTCTTAACTTTCTCACTAACACCTTTATCTAAAATAGTAATTTGATATTTTAACTAGATTAATAATCATATACACCTATTTCAAATATTTAACTTATCTTAAATCTAAATAAGCCTTGGTCACTTTGGTAGATTTAGGCTACAGATAAGCCTCCAAGTATACCTAGCTTAGACTTTTAGTTATATGTCTGAGTTCTTATTTTTAGTAATAGACTTAAAATATAAAATTTTTTTTAATTCTATAAAAAATTTTCATTAAGTTTAATAAAGATAAGAGCATAGTCTCATCTTAAATATTAAAAAAAAAAAATTTATAACTTAAAAACTTAGCTTTAAAGCTAAACTTATTAAATTATAAACTCAAAAATACAAAGTTTTGTTTTAACTTTTTTTTTAATATTAAGATAAAGTTTTGCTTATATTTTTATTTAATAATTTATATATAGTAAGTAATTATATAAAGCTATAATTTGTATACTAACAAATAAATATAAATTATATACAAGAATGAAAGCTTAGACTAAATTATTTGTAATCTAAACTTACTAGAGTAGTTAAGACTTATCTAGATTTGAATAGTTAAAATATGATTAATAAATATACTATATTTAATTTACATAATAGATCAAATATTCAATCTTAAAGAAGTCTGTTCTAGAGAAGAACAAATATTAGATTCAGAATGTAAATAGTTAGCAAAGCTACAAAGATAGCTGATAGTAGATATAGTTCTGTTTTTTCTATGATTTTAGAATAAAGAGAGGTAAAATAATATATTAGATGTAGAGCAAGTAGAAATCTGATAAGCTTTTTTTTAATATAAAAAGTTTGTATAATATGGAATCCATATGTTGTTGTAAGTAAGATTAAAAATTTTAAGAAGTATTTATATAATTAATTGTAAAGCTTGTAAGTAAGAGATATTGAAAAGTTTAGAGATTAGATTAAGAGTTTGAGAATAAGATCTTTAAGTATAGAGCTATAGTAAATAAAAATATAATATAGAAGATAAGAGATTAAAGAAAAAGTGAGAAGAAATCATATATATTAAGTTGTTAAGTTATAACAGAGTTAGGTTAGTATTAAGTAATACTAGTTAATTTTTTTTTTTTTTTTTGGTATTAAGGTGACCTCTACAGCTGAGAACTTTTTATTAGACTTATTAACTTCAGGTTATATAGTTACAATGAGGATACATCAAGCTACATATGTACTTTTGGTACCTAATTTAAGTAGTCTCCCTGGGTTCTACACTAGCCACCATACCTGCAACCTAACTAGGAGATTACCTATTTAAGCTTTCTGATTATTACTAATAAGAGTACGACTAGCCATACATGCAACTTTTGGTTGCCTATTTAAGTAGTCTGCTCTAGGTTCTATACTAGCTGCCGTACCTGCATCCCAACTATGGGGATACCTATTTAAACCTCTGATCACAACTGCCATCCATTCCTAAGCTAACCAAGGTGTAACTCACTATTCAAATGTAGGTTTTTGTGATACCTGTAGATTTCGCACCCACCTTAGGACTTACTAACCATTTCTGGCTAATCTATCTACGAGATAAACCTAACAGAGTAGTCCATGTCCCATATATGTTTATACCTGCATGTTCAGTAATTTCTTTCTAACTAGTACCTGTTGTGCTGCTATTACCAGACTTTATGTCTCAAGCTATCCTTTAGGATACTGCAGTAACCCGATCCTTATCTCAAGCTACAACCTTCCTAATTAGTCTTCCATTATGTACTCCTTGCTCTTGTAAGGTTTGCACAACCCCAGTACTCACGTTCGGACTTTCTTTCTTCCTTGGATTCTTTACCGATCTCTCCCTTACTTTTAGCCGGCAACTCGGAAGCGTCAGTCTGCACAGGCTTTAGGTGTCTTACGATCTTCCTTCCCTTGGTACATGCTTTCAGAGCACATATTCTTTTCTTCCAGTTGGCGATCTGGTGGTTTGGCTAGTGTGTCCCCCCACTTAAGGACCTAATCACTTGGTTTTCCGGTCTCAGTTTCTAATTTCAAATTCGGTCTTCCTGTAGCACCATCAAAGATCATACTACCTCTCTACTCAGGGCTTGCCAAACAGGTTTTCAGTAATTCTGGTTTCTTAGATTTATTGCACCAAAGCTCTTATTCGAGATGATGTAACCAAGATTACAGATATCTGGATCTAACCGATAATCTTAATGTTAACTGATACAAATTTAGTATTTTCAAAATCATTGTCTGTGGGATTCGAACTCTAGACCTGCCATCTGGAGGTGCAACAACTCTACCACTTCACTCCAGGGGCGACCATCCCATCAATTTGTAGATCATTACACAATTTATAAAGATTTTTTTTATATTGTTTTACAATACTTTTTTAGGAAGCT
>CAJVPU010002554.1:0-10428 GCA_910591775.1 Dentiscutata heterogama | reverse complement strand
GCCAGAATATATCTCTTTTTTTATTATTTACAGATTTAAGTGAGAGCCAGAGAGGTAGGGGTACTTGAGGAGAGATTTGAAGAGAGATAGGAGGTGTGGACGTTTTTCTCAAAAGTTCTAAAACCTCTAAAATAATAAAATATATAAATTTGTAAAGTAATTTTTTTTGTTAAAAAAAAATTTAGAAAATAATCTTTGTTAACATTTTTCTAAAAGAATTCATTATACTGCATAAAAAAATATGATTTACTAATTGCAAAGTAACATAATAACATATACATGTTTAGTGCCAGAAATTTATATCTGACAATTATATAAAATATTTCAATTTTTGCATGACAGCACTTGACTAATAAAATTAATGTATTTCAATATATACAATATTTTTAAAATATTAAAACATTTTAAAGACAACTTTTTTAAAAAACTAATGATAACTTTATACATATAAGCGAGCTCTACAAAGTTATCAGTTAATTTTTTTGAAAAACCTCTTCTGTAAAAGTTAATTTTGTTAAAAAAAAACAATCTTCAAATCAGTATAACTATAGAAAAACCTTAAAAAAATTAATCGATAACTTTGTAGTGCTTAGTTTTATATACAGGCTTTTTTGGGTGTGAGCATTTTGCATGAGCTAATGAACATCTTAAGAAAAACCATCAGGCAACAATTGATTATAGAAAGTACAAAGTTATTATTCTCAAACATGTGTATATAAAGTTATTGATTATTTTTTAAAAAAAATTTGTTTGTAAAAAGTTTAGTATTTTAAAAAAAATAGGTTTAGGCCACAGATAAGTATTTAGGTTTACTTAGATATATGCCTGAGTTCTTTTTTTTAGTTTTAGATTTAAAATATAAAACCTTTTTCGATTATGTAAGAAGTTTTTGTTAAATCTAATAAAGATAAAAGTATGGTTTTACCTTTAACATTAAAAAATATATATATATATATTTTTTAAAAAAATACTATATCTTTTTGATGCAACAAAATTGTTACAGCAGATCCTTGATTTTGATTGGCTAATAGCTAGGAACCTTCAAAATTTTGGTCTATATTATATAATTGTTACTAATTTCTAGCCAGAATTATCTTTTTAATTTTTTATTACAAATAGTGTTTCACAGAACCAAACCAAAGAACTGAAACCGACCAGAACTGATCTCTTGTTTGGTACTAGATATATCATTTTTAGAATAATCCAGTTCTGAGTCACAATTCATACCCAAACCTATAGTTTAATATTATGTAACAAAAAATCTAGTATAAAAGAAAAAATTTTTTTCTTTAAAACATGTATATAAAAGAAGGAAATTGCTATTTCTACCTTTATTTTTGCTAATACCACCTTCTAAATTTTAAAAAATACTTCAGAAGAGGCATTATTATTAAGAAAACTCTCTTTTTAATCTTAATAAAAGTTGTTCATCGGGTCTTTCTGGTTCTAATAATAGTAAAATTATTAGAATTAGACCAATAGTTTTTTTTTAAAAGCAAATAAAATTTAATTAACTTTGAATATATATATTTTAGAAACTACTAATCTGAATATAATAATTTGTTACAGATAATCGTAAAATCCAAAATCATTATAAAATTCCAATTTTTAAAATTGTTTGGGATATATTTTTTTAGGCTTTTTTTTTGAATCCGGACTAGTTTTAGGGTTAGGGTTTATAATAAAAGAGTATAAGTGGGTTTTGTTAGGGTTGTGAAGGCTTATATTTTTAAATTAAAGCCTTAGATTTCATGATGATCCGATTTCACCATAATCCGCGACATTTTATAATATAAAAATAATAATAATAATAATAATATTAAATATTATATTAAAAAAAAAAAAAAAAAAAAAAAAAAAAAAAAAAAAATTATAATAATAATAATAATAATAATAATAATAATAATAATAATAATAATAATAATAATAATAAAATAATATATAGTTATTGCATACTTCGTATGCAATAACGGTTTTTATTTTATGCTTTACTATCTCAGATTTATGAAATAGATCAATTATTTTATCATTTAAAAATACAGTACTATAAAATAATTGATTTATTTTATATAACCGCCAACGTGATGTGCAAATGTTACACAAAAGTGATGTACAAAAAGTTTATCAAAAAAAAATTTTGACTATTTTCTGATATGGATTAACATTATCAGCGTGGGACAGGCATTCAGCAGGTCCAACGTTCGATTCCGGCTGTGTCTCTTTCACTCGATGCTGCCGAGAGTGCGAGCACGGTTGAAGTATCCGAATATAGTCTATTGATATATACCTTGCAATTCGTTGCAACTTTTTTTTTTATATTTTTTTACGTTATCAAAAAGTTCGGGTCACGTTATGCAAACAGCCATCAAATATCAAGATTTCGAAATATTTTTTAAGATTCTAGCGAAGGTTTCTCGGTAATGCTTGATTAAACTCAGTAAAAATTTTTTTATTTTAATTCTACAAATTTGTAGAATTAAAATAAAAAAACTCATCGAATTAGGATAGATGGTTGTTGAGAAATCTTCACTGTAAGTTTATAAAACAGTATTGGAAAAAATTAAATCGGGTAAATTTTCTTTTTATTTACTTTAAACGAAGATTTCTCAATAACCATCGATTCAAATTCGATGAAAATTTTTTATTTTATTTTGTAAGTTTATAGAATTAAAATAAAAAAAAATTATCGAAATTGATAAGTGGTTATTGAAATCTTCATGAAATGTTTAGAAAAAATTAGTCGCAGCTTCTTACTTTGAAGAGAAAGATGAACCCAGTGATCATCACGTCACGTGAATCATGCAATTACGTTATTTGTTTACTAGCACTAACCTAACACTAACCCTAACTTAGGCCGAATGATTTATCATGTTATGTGATGATCACTGGGTTCACTGTTCTTGAAACCGAAACTGGTTCTACTCCAAAATCACGAAAGACAGATTCTCGAAAAGGACACAATACCGACAAAGTTAGCCAGCATTAGTTATAATGCTGGCTAATTTAGTCAATATTATGTTTTTTCGGGGAAATGGCCTTCGGGATTTTGGGGTAGAACCCTACTTATATAGCTTATTAAAATTAATTTTAATACATTTGTTGACTGTAATCTCGGCCCAAAATTATACTAAAATTTTATATTCTATATATAGTTCTAAATCTAAAAAATTCCCAGCCGGGGCAACACGATTGAGTCGGAACGATTTTATTGTGCTTTGCAAAAATGTGTGACCTCTACAGATCATAATGACACGTAAAATCACAAAAAATCAGACGATTCCAGTAGATATTTCGATTCTTAAAGAATTTTAAAGATTCCGAATAAAATATATACTTTATTGATCGAAAATTATGATCAAGTAATTTGGGTTATATTTGTATTTTATAAAACACAAAATAATAAAGACCAGGCCGAAGTTTTTGATCAAATCACAATATTGTTTATTTTTAATATTTATTTTAATTAAAGGATAATATCCTTTATCTTATTATTTTGCCATTTCTATCAATTCTATACAACATATCCACAAGATAATAATAATTAGGCTCGATAAATTTTATATTAAATTGATAGGATGAAAAAAAAAAAAAAATACACATGCTAATTTTTTAATCCAACATACTATATAATCGATAATACGAATTGTAACTATTTACAATAACGATCAGCTTTAACTTTTTCTCGACGATCCAGTAATCTATAAAGAAATATTTGTAATTAGATATCAAAATAATAAAGTTTAATAATTTAAATATAAGCTTACGCTTCAGAGAAGTTTCCTTCCTTCTTAGCCTTCTTTAATTCAGATATATCTTCTTTGGTGGTCTTTATTCGACCACCGCCCCAGGTTTGATATTTTTTTCTGTAAACATAGGAAAAGATTTAAATAACTTAATTTTTAGAGTATTCATAGAATGATAAAGAAAATAATAATACATACATTTGCTCAATCTCAAATTCACTAATTGGCTTACTCTCTTTCTTAGTACTCTTTAATTTTTTACGAAATCTAGCTTGACATTTTACGTGCCAAGTTTCACAAAAACCAATTGTCTCTACATCAGCTCTTAATTTATATCCACCATCAGCAATTTCATCAACACTCAAAAATTTGTCATAAGAATTTTGTAATGCAATTCCATCATTCTTTATGATCGGTCGCCATTCTTCTTGCGGACCTATAGCTTCTCTTTCAGCAGTAATCGTGCCAAATTTGTCAGAAGCAAGATATTTACCATTAAAAGTTTTTAATGATATAGTATCACTTCCGCCAGCTATTCTAGAACCCACAAAGGCGAAAGAAACTTCATCGGGCTCACAAGTTTGAAGTTTTTTATCAGGCAAGGGACGAACACCAATGGAGTGATCTTTCTCGGAACAGAAAAGGCATGATAGAGGTTCACTATTAAATATAAAAAATAGAGGTCCAACCAGATCTTCCTGAGTTTCAACAGGCACCCAACCTACAGGATAAATGGGTATTTAATATTTTGAGGAATAATTCTGTATATACTGTCAACACGCTCCTAATAGTCTCAGTACAGCTTTATGTTTAATCTTTTTAAACGTTGCCTTTTGTTTTTGTCCAACTTATGTATCATTGAAACACGCTTAGAGAGTTGACTAACCTTCTTGACTGCTTTCTTCTTCAATTGATTCTTCTGCTTTGCGCTTTTTCTTTTTTCTAGTAAAAAAAAAACTTAAAATAAACATTTATTGAGACGAGAGTTTTAATTTAACATTGAATTCCGAAAAATTACTTGGAAGATTTGTCTCCTTTAAAGCTTAGTTTTCCTGTTGATGCAACTTTATACTCGGACATTGTAACAAAATAAAGTATTTATCGTGAATTTCTAAAATTTATAGTTATACCTTTTTATGTAGAACTTGCTCGAATACAGATTGTATCACAAACACGGAAGTTACACAATATTATAAATCAGATATATTATAAGAAAGCCAAAGCAATTTCAAATTTTTTAACGTTTGATCTTTAAAAGAAAAAAACAACTAGTATGGCCGCAGGAGATTCATTACGTTATCGTGCACGCACGATGGTCCCATCCGGTATTTTTTTAGTCTCTTACATCTATCAGGAAGGTTTTTTTTTTTTTATTGAAATAGCTGGATCTTTCCAATACAACAGGGCCTCCGGAAACTTATGGCACAAGAACTATGACACTTCACCCGGAAGAACTTGAAGAGGTACAAAGTTCAGGAGAGGAAACAAGTAACTCTCCACAAACTATTGGAACTTTGAAACTACGTGGTGGAGGACTTTCAGGGGATAGAAAAGTAAAATGGGATGAAAACGTTGTTGATAATGAAGGAATGGGAAAGAAAAAATCAAAAGGTACGTCCCACATATTATACTTTTTATATATTATGTGTCGATTTATTCCTTATATTAACGCTATTATTATTTTATTATTATTATTATTATTAAGTATGTTGTATCTACCATAGGCCGAAACCATTTGATGAATCGTCAGATGAAGACTCGAGCAGTTGTTCTGATGATTCCGATCATGATAATGAAGGTGAAAATAGTCATCATAACCATAATCACCATAGAAAGAAACGGACTGGTAGTCCAAATGCTTATGAACGGCAACCACATTATAAAGGTATGGATTAATTATAATCAAATATATCAGTACATCAATTAGAGGGTTTCAAAGTTAACGAGAATAGCGTATTTCAGAAATAAATACGAGCTTTAATATCAAAATTAAGAATGACCAAAGAAGATTTCATTTCACAAAGCAAAATTTTTTTTAATTTATTTATTTACGCGATAGTCATTATTTGTACAGAAAATAGTGGTAGTTGTAAGACGAAGGTAAAAATAAGCAGCAGAATTTGATTGAAAATAAAATACGATCCTTATTTTAATTTAACTCTGAAACCCCATTATGCGATATCAAAATTCTTAATTATCATCTTTATATTTATTATTAATATTAATTTTTTATTTTTTATCTTTTTTTATCTGTCGAATTAATTACTAGGTCGACCGCGTCCGCATAATAATTTGTCATAAAATTTAAATAGAAGAATTAACTGTAGATGTTCACACAATATTCGTGTACTGTAATTAACTTTTTATGTGCATTTATTTCGCTTTTTCTAAAGCAACTGCTAGAGGTTTGATATAGTATTTTACTCTAGTTATACATATATATACATATAGAAAATGATTTGTATTTTTTTTTTATTTTATTTTATTTTTTGATTAAACTTAATAGATGTTTCGAAATGAAAATTTTTATCTGAATAAATTTTTTAATAAAAGAATTCTTTTTAATAATATTAAGGTTCTTATAACCAAGAAGGGAGTTTAACGCCATTGCTCATATCGATATTAACTATGTAGGCTTAGTTTTTAATATTTATGATGTAATAGTAGGAATGAGAGATTGTAGATAATCATGTGGTAAACACACTATTCCTTTAAGGTCTTACCAGATTGATCACCAGGCATAGCAATCTTTAACATATGTTAAGGCGTTGTCAATTTTTAAGAATTCTACCGATCAATTTTTATCCTAAAGTAATCTAAAGATCACGTACGATATATATTAGTATGGATCAGAGTAAATAGATTTACTTTATCTGATTGCTATATAATTTATTAAAGGTGAAATAAAATTCCGCGTAAGTTGACATACTATACTATACGAATTTAACCATATAATAAATAGATTAAAAATCAAACTAAGTACGTACGTACAGTATATATTTTTCTTTTGGTAAAAGTATATACTAAAATTTATATACGTATAATACGTATGAATAAAATTTTACCAGTTCTTATTTGTGTGAAACTCGGTTTTGCTAAATTTGTATTTTTTGCTTTGATTTAACCAATATTATCGACCGTTTTTTAGGTCTTTGTTCATTTCGGTCATCAGTGTGTTAATTTAGAAATACTTGTAATACTAATATAGAAACTAATTAAATAAAGTTTGGTCGGGTATATATATTTATCTATAAAGATCATATGCCAGCAGATAGTACAGTACTCGAAATTTCTACACTTTCTTTTTTAAAAAAGTTTCAAGAATAAATACAGACCTTAATATATGCAGTTTAATAGGTCTTACCAAAAGCTACTGAAATATAACCATATTTATATATATGATTTTGCAATTACTAAATTTTTAATACATATAAATTCTTGATACTCTCACCATAGTAGAAACTAAACTGTATATATTGTGCCTCAGATTAAAGCCTGCGTCAATGTTTTTTTGGCTTAAGTTAGAATTAGGCTTATGATAGAAGTGTATAGTTTAGACCAATCCGTTAATTCTAGTCGATAAGTTGTTTGGCACCGCA
Organism: Dentiscutata heterogama; assembly: GCA_910591775.1. NCBI lineage: Eukaryota > Fungi > Glomeromycota > Glomeromycetes > Diversisporales > Gigasporaceae > Dentiscutata > Dentiscutata heterogama. The sequence goes on along the minus strand of CAJVPU010002554.1, from coordinate 3,086 downwards.
TTAATCCGAGGTACAACATACGTTACATATAAAACTTCTCCCTAACGCTAAACTTTACTTTTTTATATATTGAACATCTTCCATTATTGCCCTAATTTGACTTGACTTTGAGCTTACAGGTTCGGGATTTTACGATACATGTACGTACATACGGACGTACGGACATATGTGCCTCTTTACTTTCTTCTAAGCGAACAGACCCCTTAAATATGATAAGCGTTGTGCGACCAGTTTAAATTAATAAAAACAAAATTATTTACATGCACCACATCATAGTTTATTATATATTTTTTAAAAAAATATATATAGTGTTCTAAACACATTGAGAATTAACTTATTTACGGAAAATAAAATTTATGTGTACAATCATAAACGCACGTTCAATTTTATACATTGCGTCGCATGAACATAAATAATATTTGATCTACATTATTTGCCATGTAGAGTCGAAATAATAAATACAGAAATATTGGCTTTAAAAATTTGGGTAATTCCAAATAAAGAACAGATAAAAATGGAAAAAGATAACACGTACGTAGTACTAATAAAATGATATTAACAATTAAATCCATTGATCCATTAGATATTCAAAATATGGTATTTTATTTCCTATCTACGTTTACTTGGACTATTTGTTAACTATATGCCTTCGTTCCTGGTTTCTAGCGCGACTGCGTGGCAGTTCCTCGATTTTGATTAGCTAAGAGCGACGATCAAAAAATTAGGCCGGAGTTACTTATAATTTTACATTAAGTGAAAATTGTTCCTGGGCCAGTTTTACCATAATGCGGGCTTATTTTTTAAAAAATTTCTATTTTTGTAATGAAAAAAATCAAAAAGTTAATTCCGGCCGGAAATTAGTAACCATTATGTAATGCGGGCCAAAATTTTGGCGGCACTAGTATTCCGCAGATCCGATCCGAGATCCGGATCCGATCCGGATCCGAGGGGTCAGATCAGATCCAAATCCACAAATATAAGATCCGACAAAATTCGAATCTACTAGTGCTTAGCACAATCAAATAAAAATTTGACAGTCAAATACTTGTTAATACTTAAGTTTAAATTGGATGTTAAATGATTGCAGATTAAGGGTATAGACATTTATCAGGTGATTTTTTAGGGGAGAGGGGGTCAAAAAAATTAAAATTTTATATATAACACCTGATCAATTGTATATTAAGAGCTAGAGAGAGGGGGTAAGCCTCTGATAAAAAAAAATCAGGTGATAAATGTCACTACTCTAACCAAAGCTAAATATATACTATCTGCTATTGGTTAATCTGCAATTATTTGATGTCTGACTTAATCACAAGTATTAACAAGTATTTGACTGTTAAATTTTTGTTTGATTGTGCCGAGTACTAGAATCCACATAGGAGATCCAATTCAGTATACCTATTAAAATCTGTTCGAATAATATATACTAATTGGCTGTAGGTTGTGTACTCTGATTAGTTAATTATAATAGATAATCTCTAAGCCATTATAAAAAAGAGTGTTTTAAAAATTTTACTAAAAAAAAAAAAAGCATTATAAATATTGTATGAGCCTCTTTTATATGAATATTAAATAAGAACTTAAAAATAATTATAAACCTTTTTTTTTATGAATTTATATAAGAAAAGGGTGTAGTAACTTAGTAAAGTGGTGGAGTTGTCGCACACCCAGATGGCAGGTCTAGAGTTCAAATCCCATAGACAATATTTTCGAAAAATAGCCTTGTGATACGGTTAATGGCTATTCAATATCAGTAGAATCTAGAAATCTGTAATCTCAGTTACACTATCTAGAATAGAAGCCTTGGCGTAATAAATCTAAGATACCGGAAGAACCGAAAACTCGTTTGGCAAGTCCTGAGTTGGGAGGAAGCACAATCTTTGACAGTACTACAGGAGGACCGAATTTGGAACTGGGAACTGAGACTGGAGAACCAAGCAACCAGGTCCTTAAGTGAGAGAATATACCAGCTGAACCACCGGGCTGCCAAACCCAGAGGAAAAGGACATGTGCTCTGGAAGCATGTACCAAGAGAAGAAAGACTATAGATACCTAAAGTCTAGATGAACCAACCCTTCCGGGTTGCTGGCTGGAAGTAAGGAAGAGACTGATAAAGAATCCAGGAAAGAAGAAAAGTTCGAATGTGGATGCTGGGGTTGTGTGAACCCAAATACAAAGGCAAAAGAGTACATAACAACTACTAAAATAGGAAGGTTGTAGTTTAAGATACGGATCAGGTTACAGCAGTATCCTAAAAGATAGCTTGAGACATGAACTTGGTGGCAGCAACACAACAGGTACTAGATTAGGAAGAAGTTACCGAACATGCAGATGAATACATATGTGGGATATGTACCACTCTGTTAGGTTTACCTTGAGGATAAAGTAGTTCTAGATAGGGTGTGAAATCTATAGATGTCGCAAAATCTAGCATATGAATAGTGAGTTACACCTTGGTTAGGTAAGAAATAATGTGCCAGTTGTGACCAGAAAGTTTAAATAGGTAATCCCCTAGTTGGGTTGTAGGTATAGTAGCTAGTGTAAAACCTTGGGCAGACTACTTCAAAAGTTGCAAGTATGGCTAGTCATACTCTCACTTGTAAAAAGCCAGAGAGCTTAAATAGGTAATCTCCTAGTTATATTGCAGGTATGGTGGCTAGTGTAGAACTCAGGTGGACTACTTAAATAGACAACTAAAAGTTGTACGTGTGACTAGTTATACTCTCATCATAATTGTAAATGTTATTAATTATCTAATAAAAAGCCCTCGGCTATAGAGATTACTTTAACACCAAAAAAAAAAAAAAAGAATTTATATAAGAATTATAAGAATCTTTTTTTTTTAAAAAATAATGAATATGATACAAAAACCTTTTTTTTTAATAAGAAAAAAACTAAAAATTAATACTAAGATTATAAGATATTATATATATATATATATATATATATATATATATGTAAGAACTTTTGCGTTTTGCATTTTAACTTTTACAACTTATCCTTTAAACTGTATTCCAGGCAAATTTGCCTGGAATTTTAAAAAGTTTTTATAATTTTTTAAATAAAATTAAAAATTATTAATAATA